>JBBUKS010017229.1:0-11878 GCA_038050645.1 Hedychium gardnerianum
ATGACCTAATTAAGGCTTAATCACATGTCATCCAATTAACTAAAAGTCAAATACACTTCAATTAATCCCAAATCATCGATCTACATATCCCATAATCATACTTGCATTCTTTAACGTTCAACCCTAACTTGAAATAGCCTAATGCTAACAATTACATTCCATCATTAAATTTTCTACTAAAAGAAAGTCAAATACACTATAAATAAATCCCAATTCACCAAGATACATTTAACATAAGCATAAATGCAATTGCCCTGTTGATACCAAAAGGAACTTTAAATCTTAACCCAAAACTCTAACCAATTTCGAATTCTTATGCAAGAACTACACATCTTCATCAAATCAAAACCTACAACTCAACTTTACCTGCTAGGATGAAGCTGCTGAAATTGCAAAGATGTCCTTAACAGCTCCAACAAGCTCCAACCAGCTCCAAAAATTGACTGAAACAGTAGTTGCGGCTGCCAACGATGGATGGCAGAAAGGCTCAGATTTGTGCTGGCCTAAACAAAGGTGCTTAATGGATCCCGCCGACGGCGACTAGCAACAATTGGCAACTCTAAGTTGCTGGAGCAGTGGCGACCTACAATCAAATCCACCTTCATTGTGGTGGCCGGAGCAATGCTAGCCTAATACTAGCTTGTTCTGTGACTGGTCGACTAGCATGCCAAGGTGGCCATAATTGAACTCCAATAGTGGCCGAAACTAGTCGGATATGGAGTGGCTGCAACACAGGGCACTGGCAGTCTTGGATCTGTTCTCGCTGGCCAAATCTGGACGGAGCAGATCTGGGGAAGATTGGTAACTAGAGAAGGAAGATAGACCAGGCCTCTACAATCACAATCTTCGTAGTTGTGCCCAACTGTGTCCGGCGCTAAGGGCAGTGACGTTGAGTGAAGGCTGGGGAAGGCTCGGTTAGAGATAGGGGAAGAAGAGAAGGAAATCCAGGGTTCTAGCCTCGGGTTGGCCGCAGTAGCCGTAGACGACGATTTGCTGACCTCGGCTAGTGGTGCTGGTTGAAGCTGCTCTTTTGTCGGCCAGAATCAGAGTGTCGGCGGTGGAGGTCAGGTCAGCGATGTGTGAGGGAGAAGAAGAAGGGAGAGAGAATAGGGAGGAAGAGGGTGAGTTAGGGATTGGCGGCTGGCTGCTTCGGGGAGGAAGGAGACCGAGAGGACGGCGACGGCAATGGCGTCGAGGCGCGGTCGAGTGAGGAGAGGAAGAAGAAATCGCGCACAGTGAAGGAGTCGAGTGGGTGTCGGATTTGGGGAAGAAACTTAGGCTTTAATAGGTGATAACTTAGGGTTAGTTGTTATTATCCATCCCCAATTTAAATAAGGTTCATTTCATTAAACCCTAATAATTTCATTTAATTCTAATTTAACCCCCGAAAATTTCTAAAAATTCCTAAATTTCTTATGAAGTCATATAAAATATTTTTACGACTTTAAATTAATTTTGTCATAATTAACATTCTCCCCCACTAACTGATCCACTGAATTTGGAATAAACTTTCCGACTTCAGATCTTAAGGATAATTCTGTAGATAAAGTAAATTAAATAATTTGTATTTATCTATTGCTTTGGTTCGGTCTGGTTTGGTTCGGTTCGGTCCGGTTTGATTCAGTTTGGTTCAGTTCAGCCCGGTCTGGTCCGATTCGGTCTGGTCTGATTTGCTCCGGTTCGGTCCAGTTCGCTCCAGTTCGCCTCAAATTGCAAGTTTGACACCACAATCTTTCGGAGTCCATAACTCTTTACTCGGGACTCTGTATCAGGCTCTGTCAGAGGCCACGCGTGCAGAATTCGAAGATATATGTATATCCCTACAACACAGAGTTAGAAATATATATGCATGAATAGTATATCATTTATGACTTAGATCTTGTCTCACCAAGACCCGGATCTAGTCACGGTCTCAACTTAGAGTTCCAAGTTGGACCAACGCCTAATGTCCCCACTGGGACTCGGCCTCACTGGATTCGCTCCTCCAGTTTGCTTACCTCACTTACCGATTGCCGAGTAACTTCCTCGACATTTGATCTTTGACCCACCAGGTCTTCCTGTCGGAATCTCACATCTGGACTTCAGCCAATCGTCGGTCCTCTCTAACCCGTCAAGTCAGTCAACCTTGCACACTTAGCTCAACTTGTTAAATAGTAACACCCTGACTTTAACCTTTTGTCATACATCAAAACCTTAGGATTAGACTTTTAGTGCAAATTGCACTAACAGAAGCTCTAGGCGCAAAGTCTAGAGAACAGGAGGTTCATCTGTCATAAGGTAATTGTGATTGCTTGATACATTAAAGGGAAGTGTGTGCTTGAGTGTTTAGGGATGAAAAAAACCCTATTTTAGGCTTTTCACCAATCGATTAGTGAATTATACCAATCAATTAGTGAGCTAAAACCCTAAAACCTAAATCTCAATTTTGGGTTTTGCAACACCAATCAATCGATTGGCGATTGGTGCAAACCCGAAATTTTGGATTTAGGCAAGTGGTGTAGTGTATCAATCTATTGGTACTAATTTTCAATCGATTGATAACCAATTTCGAGCTCCCAGAAGCTTCCTAAATCGATTAGCCAGATCGATTGGGCACTGATAATTGATTAATAGAGGTTTCTCAAGCGAACAGAAGTCTGCCAAATGATTGGTACAATCAATTGGTAGAGGGTTCTCAAGTGAACAGAAGCCTGCCAAATCAATTCAACATTGCCAATCGATTGATAGAAGTTTCACGAGGAAACAGAAGACTTCCAAATTGATTGGCCAATCAATTGAGCATTTCCCACCAATCGATTAGGATTCAAAATGGAATAATCTCAGTCGTCGATCTAGAGTAAGTGACCGTTCAATGGATAGTCAAACGGTCGATTGATATGTTTCTGTCAATCGATTGGTGGCGACAAAAAGTAAAGAAACATCCTGATTTTGAGGTGTTTAAAAGGGGGCTTTGGACATAAGAAGAAACAACTGTTCCATTGTGATTCTTCTGCTCATCTTCAGTGTCAAGCTCTCATCTGCAAGATCTTCAAGCAACCAAGATAAAGAGAACTAAGTCAAAACTTATAATCTCTTCTTCACTTCTCTCTTGTTGCAATTTCATTTGAGGAGCTTTGTAATCTTATTGTAAGAAGGTTTCTCCATCTTTGGTTTTGGTCTAAGACGGAGAAGGTTTAGTAGAAATGAACAGTGAGGAGTTGACCCTTAGATTAGTCGTCTCAAGGTGACATATAACAAGTAAAATCATCCGAGTTAGCGTTGTGTGTGTTGTGTTTGTTTCCCTTGAAAGTTTCCGCTGCGCAATCTCAACCAAGAAGCGATTTGAGATATTGAACCCCCTTCCAAGTGGTATCAGAGCTCAGTCACTTCGGAGGACTCACATCTAAAGAAACAAAAGTTTTGAGTTGCAAATATGTCTTTGAAAGAGGGTCATAGCACTACGTGACCACCTTACTTCAAAGAAAACAACTTCGCTTACTAGAAGAGTCGCATGGAGCACTACCTTATGACTGAGATTGATATGTAGTTCTTGGTGATGGAGGGTTTCATTGCGCCAACTTCGGAAGATGGAAAAATTATGGAATCTTCAAGATGGTCTGCTGAACAAAAGTAGAAGGTACAAGCAAATGCAAAAGCTATCATAACTTTTCAATGCGGACTGAGTTCGGAGCAACTAAACAAAGTTGGTCCATTCACGAGTGTCAAGGAATTGTGGGACAAGCTCATTGAGCTAAATGAAGGCACAAAGGACTCAAGAATTGCAAAGAGAGACCTTCTCATAAATCAAATGCAGAATTTCACTATGAAGGAAGGAGAAACAATAAGTTCATTACATGGGAGGTTCAAGGAACTCCTTAATGGTCTTCATTCCATTGGAGAAAAGGTGGAAAATTGAGACCTCATCAGGTATTCGCTTAAAACCTTCTCAAGAAACTCACTATGGTCATCAATAGTTGATGCCTATAAGGTTTCAAGGGATTTGTCAATTGTTAAGCTAGATGAATTGTTTTGTGAACTAGAACTACATGAACAAGCTAATGCAAACCATAAGGAGAAAGTTATAACTTTGGTTGCAAGTGAAAAGAGCAAGAAGAAGAACAAAGAAAAAAAGAAGTAGAAGAAGGAAGAGTCCTCTTCTGAATCTAAACAAGATAGTGATAGTGACGAGAAGCTATCATTTAGTGAAATGACAAACTTTGTTCGGAAGATGATGAGACGCTCTAGAAAATTCAACAAGAAGGATGTTAAGAAGATGTTCAGTGACAACAAAAGGAGTAAGTGTCCGGTAAGATCAAAATCAAAATATGATGTAGTTTATTACGAATGCAATATGAAAGAACACTTCAAAGCTGATTGTCTGGAGTTGAAGAAGCAAGATGAAAAAACCAAAGAAAAAGAAGGTTTTGAAGGCTATGTGGGATAACTCATCTTCTAGCTCATCGGAAGAAGAAAATGAAGGAAAGACTTCAAGACACTTAGCACTCATGACATTGGACAATGTTGAGAGTAATGAGGATGAAGAAAAAACCCATAGAGAAAATGTGGAGTCCTTAAGAGAGTCTTCCTCTAGTGATGACAAGGTGACCTCTCCAAATTTAGATAAGTTATATTCTACCATTTCATGTTTAACAAATGCGTTGTCTAAATCAAAAGGTAGAGTTAAAGGACTACAAAATGAATTGAAGTCATTTAGAGATGAAAAAATGAGACTTGCATGCATCATGAAAATGCTACTAATCAAATTAATGAGCTCATGAATGAAAATGCATTTTTAAAATTGCAAGTAGATGATCTTAGAAGTACCTTGGAAAAGTTCACTTCAAGTTCAAAATATTTGGATATGATTTTAGGAGCTCAATGGGTTGTTTATAACAAAGCAGGATTAGGATACAAACCAAAACGCAAAGAAGTAAAATTTATGTCCTTAATCAGTAGAAATCATTTTTCTAAAGTTAAAACTGTGCAAGCTTGGGTACCCAAGCAATGTTATTGATGCTACCGAACCCAAAATTTGGATACCAAAATATTTAGTTCATCATGTTTGAACAGGCATGCGCAGAGGGGGAGCATTCTACAACATGGTTTATAGATAACGGATGCTCTAGGCACATTACGGGGGACTCATCAAAGTTCTCATCACTTAAGAATAAAAATAAAGGTATCATTTCCTTTGGTAATAGTGGTAAACTTAAGGTTATAGGAATAGGAGACATTCAAATTTCTGAACAATTCATGATAAAAAAATATCTTATTAGTGAAAGACATGACCTTTAATCTTCTAAGTGTTAGTCAACTATGTGATTCGAGATATAAAATTGAGTTTAACTCATCTCAATGTCTAATCAAGCATAATGAACTAAACACTCCCATGCTTATAGGCTATAGAAAGGAAAATATTTATTAAGTTGAATTATTTAGTGCTATTAATGTATTTGCTAAGTGTTTTTCATATCTAAAGAAGAAGAGACATGACTTTGGCACAAGAGACTTGCCCACACCAACATGAGGAACATTTAAAGGCTATCAAAGAAAGAGTCGGTGCATGGATTACCAAAGTTGAAGTTTCAAAAAGATAACTTGTGTGATGTGTGTCAAATGAGTAAGCAAATCAAAATCATCCACAAAGGTAAAACCATTTTAAGTACATCTACTACATTAGAACTATTACACATGAATTTGTTTGATAGTAGCAAGCATGTTTCTTTGAATGGTAGTAGATATTGCTTGGTTGTGATAGATGATTTTATTAGATATACTTGGGTGTTTTTCTTGAAACATAAGGATCATACCTTAGAAACATTAATTGTTTTTTGTAGAATAGTAGAAAATGAGAAAAATCAAAAAATAAATTGATTAAGAAGTGATCATGGAGATAAATTTGAAAATGATATATTTGCTCAGAAAATGGATATAAACATGAATTTTCTACCCCTAGAATACCTCAACAAAATGGAGTTATTAAGAGGAAGAATAGAGTTTTACAAGAGGCCGCTAGGAGCATGTCGAATGAATATTTACTGCATAGCTACCTATGGCCCAAAGCAATAAATACTGCATGTTATGTATAAAATTGAACCCTAATACATAGGTTTTTGGACAAAACACCACATGAGTTGTGGTTTAGAAAACCACCCACAATTAAGCATCTTAGAGTGTTTGGATGTAAAGTATACATTCTAAACACCAAAGATCACTTAGGAAAAATCTCTGATAAGGTGAATCAGGGTATTCTTGTAGGATACTCTAATCATAGTAAAGCATATAGAGTGTACAATAAAAGATCCAAAATAGTTGAATAATCTCTAAATGTTGTTTTTGAAGAAATTCCATCTTCATCTCCCACTAAAACAACCGATGTTGAATTACAATTTGAATTAAAAAATTAACGTTAAATGAGGGAAATGATCAAGGGGAAAAAAACCAAGAGAGTGAAAGAGTAGAAGAGTCACTGCTTGAGAATGTAATCACTACAACTCAAGAACCAAGATTCACTAGGACAAATGTTAATCATCTCTTAGATCAAGTCATGGGAGATATTACACAAGGGATGAGAACTCGATCGTATTTTTGAAATGAAGGAAGTCAAATATTAAACCAAAAATCATTGATGATGCCTTGCTTGATCCAGATTGGATCTTAGCAATGCAAGATGAATTATCTCAATTTGAGAGAAGTCAAGTTTGAGATTTAGTTTTTAGATCCGAAGAAAAATCAATTATTGACACAAAGTGAGTTTTTCGTAACAAACTTAATGATAAGAGAGTGGTTGTGAGAAACAAAGCTAGATTGGTTGCTAAAGGCTTTAATCAAGTAGAAGGGTTAGATTATGATAAAACATATGCACTCGTAGCTCGATTGGAGTCTATTAGGATAATGTTAGCATTCACGCTCACAAAGGGCTTAAATTGTATAAAATGGATGTGAAATCAGTGTTTTTAAATAGTTTTATTAAGGAAGAAGTCTATGTTAAGTAACGACCAGGGTTTGAAAATTTAGATTTTTCAAACCATGTGTATAAGCTTAAAAATGCCTTATATGGGCTAAAACAAGCACCTCGTGCTTGGTATTTTTGTGATAGCATTTCTAGTGTCTAAAAGATTTCATAGAGGATGAATTGATCCTACATTATTTTTGAAAAATAATGGAGCTGATATTTTTGTAACCCAAGTATATGTGGATGATATTATTTGTGGTTCCACAAACAAAGATTATCTAAATGAGTTCATAAATTACATGGAGAGTGAATATGAAATGAGTTTGGTTGGTGAGTTGACATTTTTTTCTAGAATTATAAATTAAACAAACAAAAGGAGTATATATTCATCAATCTAAATATGCAAAATAAATTTTCAAGAAATTTGGAATGGAAAATGCCAAAGAAACATTTACTCATATGGCCACTAACACAAAACTAGATAATGATCTTGAAAGAAAAGAAGTTGATTCAAAATTGTATCGTAGTGCTATAGGTAGTCTTCTTTATCTCACGACTAGTAGACCCAATATCTTGTTCGTCATGGGTATGTGTGCAAGATATCAATTTTGTGCCAAGGAGTCACACTTATGTGCTGTCAAACGAATCATTTGATAACTAAAGGGAACTCCAAATGTAGGTCTTTGGTATCCTAGAATCGAAACTTTTGATCTTGTGGGATACTCCGATTCCGATTATGTCGGTGCAAATTGGATCAAAAAAGCACTAGTGGAGGATGTCAATTTCTAGGATCTTCTTTAGTTAGTTGGTCAAGTCAAAAACAACATTGTGTAGCACTCTCCACAACCGAAGGTGAATATATCGCTATGGAAAGTGTGTATCACAATTGTTATGAATGACTCATATTTTAGAGGATTATAAATTCATTTATAAAAATGTACAAGTCCTTTGTGATAATGTGAGTACCATAAACTTGACCAAAAATCTAGTTCATCATTCAAGAACAAAGCACATTGAGGTAGAACATCATTTTATTCGAGATCATGTGGCTAGAGGTGATATTGTCCTTAGTTATGCTGAGTCCAAATCCAACTTAGTCGATATTTTCACTAGACCACTCCCTGAAGCTGAATTTAGTTATTCACGAAGGGAATTGGGAATTTGCTTTGTTGAATAAACAAACAACCCTTCATGATCACTTCAATAATGAAACTCATCACAATTCATTTTACTTTCAAATTGCATCTCACAAGAACATAAGATTTACCTTGATTGTGTTTTTGATATATCTGGATGGGAGTGAGATATTAGGGATAATCTTTTTTGTAATAATGCTTGTTATGATGGATTACTTTGAGAAAAAAGGTTGAAATCTTTTATGAATCATAAAAGGTTGACCAATCATGGGGAAGACCAATACATAATTAATGTATATTTGGTTCGAAGAACATGATTGGACATTTCAACGAAAGAAAAACATAATCAACCATTCCAACACACTTGACTTCACATATCCAGTTATATTTGAGAGATGTCCTAAAACAATCACCTTATGGTATGTACTATTTATTAGAAAAATAAAAATTTACTATTTGAGTGTATATTCTTAATGTATATGATTGGATCTTAAACTCATTTACTGAATATCCGCAATACGATTCATAACATGAGAGAACTTATGATTGGATCACAACTAGTGAGTATCTCTACATGTGTAATTATGAATGTATTAAAATATTTCTTAGTCGATGAATTGATGAGTTCAAACATCATCGATTCGGATAGACTAACACGTGTTATCCTCCTTGGTTTATCCAAGCAGCCGCTCCTTACTGGATGGAGACATTGGGATGTCAAGAGTTAAACGTGGATGCTAGTTAAAGGTAACTAGTTCATTGGAGTGACCTACAATGAGACTTCATATGGTTCTTTACATATATGGATATGTCAATGAAGATCTCATTGTAGCTTAAGTGCAAGTTTCCTTTGACTTGAGATATTCAAGTTATCTTGGTCATGAAAACTTATACTTTGACATCTTAAGCAAACATCTCCTTGGAGGTGTGAACATGGAATGATTGGGTATAAGTCAAAGTGCCCGAAAGTGTTTGGATAGCCCACAGAGGATTCACTGCTCCTTGTATAAGGAGATGTATACCCTATGGCCACTTGTCAGGATTATTACTTGAAGTCTTTGGCCAAAGCAATACATGTCAAGAGTATGATACTCTTGGACACATGTCTGAGTAATTTGAATTCACAAGATGAGAAAGTATAACTTGAGCTAGGTGCGACGTAGTCAGCCTAGTGGGGACTGACACATAGATCATGTCCTGAACCAAATGGGTATAAGATGAGTGAAAAAAATGAGATATGACTCACTATAGCTGCTGAAGGGTTCAGAAGTGATTCTGGGATCAACCGTTGATTTTTCGGTCAATTAGGGATCATGATGTACTAGGTGTCACTCATAATCTATTCGTAATTAATAGTTAATTATGAATGACCAACATAACCGGGAACCTATTGAGTCACATGCACTACGAGTTTATCCGAAAGACATAAAATGAGTTTGAGAATTGAATTCTCAGATCGAGAGAGACTAAGTCTGATTGGACCATACAAAGGGCAAATCTGGAAAGAGTTTGGCACAACGAAAGCGCGGATGAGTCACATATCTTGTAGACAAGTTAAACCCCGTTTTGGTTTAATTGTAAACCAAGATTGGTTGGTTTAAAAGAAGAGGGTGTTTTGTTTTGAACCAAGTTGGTTTGGTTTTGAACTAAACTTAAGGCTAATGGTTTGAGTTTTGGCTTAATGGGTACGGATTTTGTACTTGCTCCTTAAATCCGATAAGATATCTTTATATTGATATAGATTGGAGAGAAAAATTATGAAGTTGATTAAAACCTAAAAGTTAGGTTTTTTATCATCCCTCTTTTCTCTCCTCTCTCTCTTGCGTTGCTGACCAACACAAGGAGCCAAAGTCTCTTGTGTTGCCACCGTTTGCCACCTCCAACCCTCCGGCCACAATCACCGCCTGCCGACTCTAGCCCTCTGGCCACAGTCATCTAACAACAAGCACAAAGGAGGAGTGTCCTCCTTTCACCGCCGCCCTTGGCCGCGGTTGTTGCCCATGCGCTATCGCCACGTTCCAGGCCTACACCGGTGGTGGTGCTGCCACCAGGGCCTCTCTGGACCATCTAGAGCCCTTCGTCGCCGGCCACAACCATTGACAACAACTACCAGCAACACCGGACAACAACAAGTTGTTGCTGCCCACGCTCCACTGACGCTTGTCGCACGTCGTCGTCGACTGTCCTCCATCTGGCGGTCACTTGGTGACCTCTAGAGTCCTTACCGCTAGCCACACTGCCGGCAGCAGCGACAAATGCCCCTAAACAGCAGCCCGCTTCACCACCGTTCACCTTGTCTCGTGTTGTCAGGTTGCGAATGTCGTTGGACATCGAAGCGAGTGGGATATTCTCCGTGTTTGGTATCGTTAGGTTGCTAACGCCGCTAGATACCGAATTGTAGGTGATATCTCTCTCGAATCACTTTGTCACCGATCGAATGCTAGTACCAAAGACGGAGACATGACTCATGGTTTTGGAAGTCGTCTCGATGATTGTTTGGCGTGGATACAAATAGAGGCGAGGCTTGATAGCGTTGCTGGTTGATCCCATTCCCGCTCCATGTGATTCGTCAGGTATATTTATTTATTATAAAATTCTAATTGCTCGATTATGTCCTACATGTGTGTATCTTGTGTGATGTAATAATTTAGTATTATTATTTGTCTTTCGCTGTGCATTTGTGAAATGTGTCCTTGCACGCATCTATCGGGCTCCCCAACATATCCATCATAACTACACTTCATACACATGTTTAAAGTCATTAATTATGAAAATTGGCATGAAATGGGACAAAAGATGGGGTTTATCTGACTTTATTAGTAATATCAATCGATTGGTGATAGTTATCAATCGATTAGTGATTTCGTTTAAGCCACAGAATGCCCTGAATTGATCGCGCTATTCAACTGAGCCACACCAATCAATTGAAGCAATTGATTGGTGATTTTGTGGTTTATCACAGAGAGGATCCTAATCAATTGGGTCAATAAATTGGGAGCAAATTTTCCGAGCACAAAACCTCTCAGAATCAATCACATTGATCGACTTGGCTATACCAATTGATTGGTCTAATCAATTGATGATGAATTTTCATGAGCATAGAACCTTGTTGAATTGATTGCGGTGATCAATTTGGCTATACCAATCTATTGATAATGAATTTCCCCGAACATAGAACTAAGTTGAATCAATTGTAATGATTGATTAAAGCCTCACCAATCGATTGGTAAGCGCGACTTTATAACCCATGCCTCACTAATGGATTCACACCCCGATTTTTCTCCCGAGCCCTAGTTCTTATAATCCCTCGCCGTATGCGTAGCCCTTTCCTTTCCTATTTTTTGATGTTTCCTTCGACGACTTCGTCACTCTGGTAAGCCCTAGACTCATGGTTCCTTTAGGGTTCTCTCCATTCTCCTCCAATTTCTCAGCTGTAGCTTACTCAAGTATGTTCGCGTACCTAGGTTTTTGCTGAGGGTTTGTCTCCAATGATAGCTTCTTCCCTAGAGAACTCATGATAGTCCAACCCTCTCTTCAAGACCATTCTCACATCACTGAGCATCCAATGACACCAAAGTATAGATCTACCCCTAATTTCTTCTTGTTTTCTTACTTAGTCTGTATTAGATTTGCTAATCACATGTGCTTGCATTCCATTCATGCATCATACATTATGTGTTATTGTTGCTCATGCATTGTTGGTACATCATGTTAGTATTAGCCCTAAGAGCCAATTATTAGATGATTAGGCTTATTGGGTTAATGATTATGGTATTGGGTTAATGGTTAATCCAATATGCTAAAATCC
>JBBUKS010017250.1:0-11877 GCA_038050645.1 Hedychium gardnerianum
TTTTGCCGGACACAACACGCCCTCATCTTTTCTGGCATAATCAATGGTATTGACAAGCACAGAATCTATCGATCAGTGCTCTGGAGAGTCAGACGTTGACTCGTGTTTGGTTTATATATATATATATATAGAGAGAGTTTTGTTAGTCTGTATATTTTATCTTGTACAATCATGAATACCTACTGAGATGATCACCTATACATCATTGATAAAAAAATATATGATATGATCAGTGATCAGGATTATATTATCTCAGCAGATATTCATAATTGTGCAAGATAAAATGTATAGGCTATCAAAACCATATATATATATATAATATTATCTGTCCATCTCCACCTACATATATATATTTTCACGTGCATCATATGTAAATTATTATTATTATTTTTTTTGATATTTTTTTATTTTTTTTTAAATTTGAATACTATCACATAAATTTTAAATTTTAAATTTTAAAGATTAAATTTTAAATTTTTTATATTTTATTTTAAAAAATTAAAAAATAATATATATATATATATATTATCATGATAGCACTCATCCAATATCATAAACAATAAACAAAAGAGACTTGTATAGTAAAAGGGTATAAAAAGAGATAAATGATGCCAACGCCACGTGGACTAATTGAGGTGGACAATTTGTTGGTCTGTAACAAGCGAAACCACGGGGAAAGTGCCGCTGCCGGCTACAAGCACTGCTACAGTGCACATGAAAGATGGCGACAGTGGTGTGTGTGTTCTTATCCCGTTCGTTAGGGAATGGGATAAAATAGCAACAACACGGAACAAATTCAATGCGGGAATTGGAAAGGCAGAAATGGACGTCACCTTTGTTAAAAAGGAAGCAGTAGAGGGTGGTGGGAAAGGAACATGATGCAACTAAATGTGAAGATAAGTAAAGCGTACGTCTTCCAAGAAAGTTCCCACTACAAGTCTGTAGCGGAGCTTATAAATCTTCAGGTTAAGCAAGGGCTTTTGTTTTGCCGGCCCCTCCACAAATGAACCCACCCAGCGTTGTAGCGTTTGGACTTTGGAGGTCGTTCTTCAGCATCTGATGATGTTTACTACATCACTGTTTACAAGATGACTCTAATCCGATCTTGAACCGCATACGACATTGTTCAGACCGCCATTAATCCACATCTATGCTAACTAATAATAACAAGGTGAATTTTCAAAGGAAAAAAAGCAAAAAACAAGCAGATGCTCGACTGATATTAGATCCAACCCAACAGTCTGTACAAATTCCCAAGTGTGACCACATTTCAACCAAGGCTTATTTCTAACAATCACTTTTAGGTGAATTTTAAAAGAAGAGGCAAAAACAAGGAGATACTCAACAAATGTTAGATCCAACCCAACAGTCGGTACAAATTCCGCAGCTTCTTTCTAATGTTGTCTACTAGAGTGAAAAAATGAGCAAAAAGAAAGGAACAGTTGTGGAAAAGATAGTAAGACGAGAGCGATGAGAGTTCTTTGTTTTTGTCTGCTGGAAGAGAGAACTGAAATGATTTGGTCATTCGCAGGATAAACAAGGCTAAACAAGTACTATCATTCCTCTACCTGCTCCCTTCCGTCCTTTTTGGACGTCTTAAAAGCGGCAAAAGAAACTTAAAATTGTTCCTTTTTCCCTTGACTTTTCTTCTTAAAAAGGTAGAAGTAAAAATGTTTTGGTTACGGAGTTCTTCTACATCTCCCCCACCTTAAAAACATATACGTAAACAATCAGAATTGGCATTTTACTTTTGAGTAACAAGAGAGGACAACTATTTATATGGTCTTACACAAAAATAAAACACATAAGAAAAATCATTTTGAAAAGTGATAAACTAAACCAACAGGCACAGAATTGGCGTCCACAAAACCAACAGATATTCCTACTTTCGATTGTTACACCATATGCTGTTGCAAGCATGATATAACCCAAAAGATTTGTCTTGTTGGTTGCTCATCTCTTCGCGTACCAGACTACCCAAACTGTTTGGCCACAAAATTCACCAATAGATAAAATGCTAAAGAAGCACGCACATTATACCGATTACGTCTCCAAAACGTAAAGTAACAGGATTTTTTTTTTAAAAAAAAAACTTCAATTAATCAACAGACCAAGAGAATCCACGCAAGTGTATCTGCAGCAGCTACCTAACAGGCACATCCATTTCTTTGGTCGGATTGGGATGGAGGTTCTGGAATGGTCTGGAAGTATCTGAAATTTTTTTGAAAAGCAAAATGTTTTAAAATTGAATATTTAATAATATACCAAGTTTAGTTACACAGACACATGGATGAACTAAATTGCAAATATCTGATTTCGGAGGTGACATGATCAGTAAGGCAATAACCATGGGGTGTAACGGAAGCTAAGCAGACTAACCTAACCTGTTTTGACATCTATTACCGCTTCAATTCCTGATCTACATCCGAGACAAATAGGAAAATTTGGCACTTGCATTCTGTTGTAAATTCCTCCTGAACTATTTGTTTATCTCATTTTCTTTTTTTATTTCATTATATTCCCTTCCTAATCTCATTCAATTTTATCTCATTCCAGTCTACCATACCAAACACAAAAAAAACATGCGTGATAGTTGCATAAAGAGGGCTCCACTTAAAGCCTTTTCCTGTTGGGTCTAAGAATGGGTTTGCATGTGGAATACTTTATATGAAACAAACTAGTATTAAAATAAATAGAACCCTAAAAAAAAATTCTCTACATGGACAAAACTTACATATCCTGATCACGATCATGTTGCAGTGCAAGTTGAGCAACACGAAGAAAAGCATCATCAACATTGTAATCCTCTTTTGCGGAGGTTTCGAAGTAAGGTATATTGCCCCTAGAAGCACACCACTCTATCGCTTTCTTTTCAGAGACCTTCATGATAATTGACAGAAAAATATATTGAATTCAGAGAAATGAAATCAAATTGAAGAACTACGTTTTGCACGACTGTACCACTCTACTGTTTCCGCCATCTAAATCCATCTTGTTACCAAGCAAAATGAATGGAAATGTTGAGGGATCTGAAGGGCTAGCCTGCAAAATCACATTTGTAAGATAGAAATTGGAGGTAAGTCATCAAAACTTATTCATCTACATTAGATAACTACGCTCTGTCAAGCAATGTTGAATTAGCAAGCAAGTTTTTAGATGTCAGCTATGACACCACAGGTCAACTGTTAAGATGCCAGCAATGCCAAGCCTACTGTCAAAATGTGGTAAACCAATACATGTCTTGATATATATTTGATCTTCCATGCACAAAACCAAACTGATTTTCAAATTTTTTTGATTCACAACACATTCTTCTGTCAGTCACCATGTTGTGTTTTATGGTAAAACTCATCAACATAATCTATCTATTATTAGAACTATATTGGAGAAGAACTTTGCAAATTAGCACCAGAAAAGTTTGATGAAATCCAACAGGCACCAAAAACAGCTCCTTAACTTCAAATAAATATTTTTTGCTTAAGGTCTTTGTTTGAAGATCTATAACATTTTCATATCTACTCACTTAGGAGATCCAGCTCTTCTTAGTAGAGGATAATGATATTTTTTAAAAAATATATATATATAGAATATTTTAGAATATACTCACTTCCTTATGTAAAAAGAGCAGCTTGATGCACGAAGCTCTCGCCGATGCGGAGTTCCAAGGAAGGATCTATTGTACGCAGTCTGTCTTACCCTACATTGCAAAAGGTTATTTTTGTGGCTCCATAACGTGGCAACAACTTTACCATTGCGCCAAGGCTCCCCTTCATTGCTCACTTATGTAATCTCCTAAATAATCCTTGGATGTACCAGAAACTATATATATATATTCCTATTTTAGTTGTGTTTTTAAAATATTTGATAAGCTATCTTTCCTTATTTTCTAGATATAGTATCATCTATAAGTAGGATTGTAGAATAGGTTTTTGATTAAGTTGAATAAAGATTTATCACCAAAATCTATACAGTGCCATAGCACCCTCTAATTACCAAAAAATCTTAGGGCTAAAATTGCGCTTGTACATCGTCTTCCAGTTGTCTGTACAAGTGCGTTTGATATTTGTGATACTTTTCTCCCAAATCTAGAGAGAGGGAGAGAGGAGCTCTCCCTTCTCTCTAGAAAGGGAGAAGCCCCCACAGCCAACCGAAGGGAGAAGCCACCACAACAGTGAGGTTCGGTGGGGGAGGAAAATCCCTCCCCCACCGAGGGGAGCTTCATGTCCTTGCCGGCGGTGAGGAGAGGGAGAGCAGCCACTCCGGTGAGCCATGGAGGAGAGAATGGTGAGGTGAGGTCCTAGGTTCTTCACCGGCAGCAAATGGAGGAGGAGGGGAATTCTGTGGTGGCTGGGATTCCCTGGTCGAGCAAGGCTGCTTCCGCCCACCAAACCAAGCTCAAGGGAGAAGGTAACATGGATCATGGCTTGAAGAGAAGGCAAGGGAGGATGGCCGGAGCTCTGGAGCCGGAGAACGATTGGAGAATGGCTGCTGAATCAGAAGAGGGTTATCAAAACGCGAGGGGTTTTCTTTCCCATCTCAGGTGAACTGGAGGGATACAAGATGTGCCGACGATCGGTCTACAGAGTTTTCCGGCGACAAACATCATATAGGGCTGTTTCCGGCCTGTTCACCGGCGGTCCCGGAGTGTCCACGGAGCACGGGTGAGGGAACTTGGGTTTGAGGTGGTGCCACAACGTTCCAAGGTCAGAGACAAGCAGGGGTTGCAATCTGTCCTGGCGAAACAGAGTGTTCCGGTGACCAGCAGTCCTGTACAGCAACTCCGGCGAACAGAGGAGGGAGGGAGCTTGAGGAGCACCTTGGAAACAGTGGAAGCCGGTCATGGGAGGGAGAATTCGAATTTCAAATTTTGAATTTGAGGAATGAGAGGGAGATTTGAGTTGAGGTTTGAATTGGTGTGGTTTGAATTTGAATTTCAAATCTCCCACATTTCTTTTGGCTGCAGCGTGGAGGGAATCAAATGGGCTTCTGGTTGAAGGCTGGCCTGGTCTTCTCTTGCAGCCCATCAGCCCAGGGAAGCAATGCAACCGGAGTCCTCTTCTCCGGCGACGGCAGCTGGCGGCTCCAGCCACAACCGGAGCTACCTCTCGGTGAAGAAGCCCCCTTTGCTCGTTTCATCAAGCATGTAGTCTCCTCTGGTCCAGGAGCCCATATGGAGGAAGGGGGAGGATGCAACCGGCGAGATAGATGTTCCGGCGAGGCATGACAGCGATGAGGAGAGGTGGAGGCAGCTGCCGGCGGACAAAACCGAAGGAGAAGGGAGAATGGAGAATGGATGTCCTCAAGTTTGGGTTTCATGTTTGTTTGAATGATGTACTACCTCTGTAAATCAGTTTGGATCCCCTGTTTTCTGTAATGCCATAACTGCTGGTGGCCGGAGTTCTGAGGTGTGACAGAGCTCCGATGGATTCTCTGCTGGTGGTCGGAGCTGAAACAGAGGAGGTGGTGCTAACCTCATCACAGCCGGTGGAGCATTGGAGGGGCTACCATTTGAAGTGTTCACTGGCCGGAGGTTGCCGGCGATCATCTTGCTGAGGTGGAGAGCCATGAGAACTGCAATTAGGGCTCTAATGATGCAATTGTTAGTGGTAGTAATGGTTGTCATTGTTAGATTGTGATTGAGTTTGTATCCATGTTATGTTTGATTGTGTGTAAGGCTTGGTGTTTCATACACCAACCTAGATACTCGATGTACAAATGTCAATCCTTGTGATTGGCATTGACCCGGTACTATGGATGTCCGATTCCGATCTGATATTGTTCGGACAGGACGAGCGAGAGTCTTAGAGTCATAGATTACTGTATGCTGTTTTCATTCCATATACATATTTACTTTTTCATCAAAAAAAAAAATACACACCGACACTTTTCTGCATGAGATGAGGATGCCGACTAGTTTAATGTGGATAGATCGGTTAGAAATGTTGATCGAGTCAGATGATTTGCGACCTGACCCAATTTGGCCTAGGTTAAGTTGCGCCTGACATGATCTGAAAAGATTTAAATTCCTCGGGTCAAGTCAGATAGGGCCAGCTTGACCCACAGGCTGAACCAGACATGGCCCGGTATGGCAAAAATCCAGGCCAGGCCAGGCCAGTACAAGAGCAAATGGAGGGCATTTAGGCCTCATTTCAAAAGATACCTCTGGTGCCTCTAATTGCACAAGCTCCTGTGTTTATTTTCGTTTACCTTCCAACCAAGGCCATACGCACAAGCTTATAAATAACAAATCATGCAGGAACACACAAAAATGGGATTTCATAGCATACCGATGTATGAATGCTTGCAAGCCGCTCTTAAGCCTATTACGTACAATACATTTTATTTCCACCCAAAGCGTACTTGCAGCGATCATGCTTTTGATGATCATAAGTGTCGCGTCAAAAATTATCGTATTTTTTATATTTATTTGATGGACGAAATATAAGATTGAATCATCTACTTGTCCTAGCATAAAAAATTGTACAATATGTTTTGTAGCTACGAGTGAAATGGGCAATTGAAGGATCGACCCTTCTTTAAATGGGAGACATAACTGCAAACACTCCAAGCACGATGAAAACAAGTGGTCTTTAAGATGACTTTGATCAGTGGAGCTTCAAATTTACCTGTCGCAGCCTTTAATTTAAATTAATTAGGAAGTAAAACAATGTCAATTTGCCAAGATTATGCATGCCTTTAGTTGGTAAATGGAGCATAATGAATCTATTTTGCCTTTCGGCTCCAGCAAAGCCAACATTTGTAACTCATCCAAATTATGGGATATATAAAGTTTCAAAGAGAACTGAGGAGAATAGAAGCTGAGGGAAGGAGAGTAGACCCGATGTGCTAGTTGATCAACTATTATAATGTATTGACTAACCAAACTGATTTGTCACAACCACCAATATTTGGAAGAAATGGATTAGGGCTCGCAATTGATGACAATATCCTTCAAACCATACACTTTCAAAATCACGCAATTCCGAAAGCTATAGGAAATTTAAACCACACAGGCCGATGTAGCACTCGCGATGTTAAATAGCAAAGAACAGGGTAGAAGTATCTCACAAGCTTCTTTGTCCAAAAGGAGTAGCTTAATTCTCGCAGCAACAAGTCTATGACCACCCGAAGACAAAGTCGAGAAGATATACAAGCACCAATGAGAAGGGGTAGAGCAAGAACGCAACAAAGCAAGTCCACAGAGCAAAGGTCGTCCGGAAACTGGTGAAGAGGCCCATCACCACACAGACAATCAAAATGATCAAAACTTCAGCTGAGAAGTCCCATGTTAGGCCTCTAAAGTAAACTAGAGCCAAGAAGACAGCCAAGCAAAGCGTGTTGTTCATGGTCACCCCTCCATAGATCTGTACAAGAAAATTTTGGGTTATAAGTTGCTCGTAGTCGAGTATCTACCCAAGAGGAAAATTAACCAAAGCAGAAGTGAGATAATTTGATTCGGGAAACAAACCTCTGAGAAAGTGAGTGAAGAAGTTCTTTGCTTTTTTCGTTTGGCAAAAATGATTGAAGAGACAGCCTCACTGGAGTTGGTAGCCAAAGGCATGGCAATGAACGATATGAAGAATGAAGGTATGCTTGTAGCGAGAGAGAAGTTGTCGACAGCATCCACAAGTGGATCAGCAAATATTGCAGCAACAAAAGTTCCAAGGAGCAAAAGTAAAATGGCTTTGAAAATTATCCAACCGGGATTATCAATGTTTTCTACAACTTCATCACTCCGATCAATCAGCGTGTTGTGATCCTCCCTTGTTTTCTGCATAAATTATGAAGTTATATGTAGTCATCCGGTTTGCATAGTATTATTGTAAGTTAAGGTAGCTTAGAGAACACAAATTTACCGAGTGAAACTCGTCGATGAATTTTTTTGAGTAAGAACTAGTATTTCCAACATAATGTCTGGCCTCGGTAAGCCATTTTGAGATTCCCACAACAAACTCTTGTTCTTCGATTGTTGAATTTCCTGACGTATCAAAATCATCCATGATTTTTTTAACAGCATCATCCATATCCAAATCTATTTCATCAATTTGGAGACCTATGATCAGAGCTCTTAACTCAGCATGTGATAGTGATCCATCTGAATTTTCATCTAGTTTATGGAACAACCTGTAAACCAACAGATTAACTAAAACCAGTAAACATCTTACAATTAGTCAGGAAGATATAGATACCTACATTTTAAGAACATCTGGGTTAGGTCTTCCCTCCTTATCCATGAGTCGTCCAAGGGATTGCATCTGAGCATGTCTTAGAATTCCTGATATTACATGCTTGTGCTTTGCATAAGCTAATCTTCGCCTCTGAATCCAAGGTTGAAATATCTGATTCATGAGACAGAAAAAAAAAGAAATCAAAGGTAAGATTCTCATATGGTAACTGAAATCATTATGGAAAGAAAAACCAATTATTATAACTGAAATCATTATGAAAAGAAAAATGTTACCTGATACACACAATATGAAACCAAGAGCGCAACTGCAACAATAAGAGAAAGCAAAACAGCCAGACGCTGTCCAGAGGGAAAATTGAAAACTCGTGGCAGTTGCACTAATACAAATGGGATGATAGATATTGCCATGATTCTTGCTGCATAGCTTGTTTGAATATCAGTTGAAACACCAGAACCTTAAAATATACAAAAGGACAATCAGTCAGCAGATTCAATAATAAACAAATTGTTGAAAGTTAATGCACATACGAACATAACTATTTTTTACATGAATTTGACATTAAATTAGTACAGTTTATAGCAGCAAATTTATCTTGTTAGCAAGGATGGGCAGCAAATCATGCTGGTCTAGCTGGTAAATCTAGTTGACCTTGTTCATAAGTTGGGGGAAGTGAAGAAACTGAAGACAAATAAGAATCTAAGTGCAAGGATAAACTATCTCAACTTTTGCAATGTTAGAATGGGTTACTAACCATGTTCTGCAAATGCCTGATAATGCAACTCTACTTTTAACAATTAGAAGTTCCCTTAACTTTGTTATGCCCTAAATTAAGTTACATGTGCTGGCAAGGATGGGCAGGAAGTCATGCTGGTCTAGCTGGTGAGTCTAGTTGACCTTGTTCATAAGTTGGGGATTCTAAAGATACAAGTTCCAATCCTTGAAACATTTGAAATGTTTGAAGGTTTTAGAATAATGTCTCTATTTTTCACACACTATGTGCATACAATGACCACATTGAAAGGTTACAGAAGAAACAAGGTTACAAAAATGGTAAACTTGCTAAAAGCTCTTAGTTAATGCCATCAACTCTAAATTTCTGAAAGTTTAAGACAATTGAGTAATATAATATTTAACAAACTAGATTATTTCAACTTGGGGAAAAACAAGGAAATTGAGGCCATTCAGAATAATGACATTCTTTAGTTATTAAACTCTACTCTGTTAGAGTTGCAATTCACATCAACTGAAGCATAACACAATCTAGGAAATTGGTTTTAGTTCAAAATAGAAATTCAAATTTGGTTCATTTAAACTGCCTATGCCCCCACTTTATCCCCATAATCTATGTATGCCTTCCGCCTGGACCTGCTTTTTAGAATGGCTACATACAGGTGATTGCATATAGGCTAGGCGAGGTGGTCCTCTGTCCAAATGCCTAGGAGCATCCTAGACAGCTTTTTATAACAATATTTTTAAACTAACTCTTAATTCAGTCAAAAATTGTTCTTACTGCCAAAGTAACTTACCTAGCAATGAAATTATTAAAATAGATTACACTCTGTAATCATGCAAGGAGAAGGATAAGAAGCTAGATATTAACAGTTAAGCTCAGCTGGAGCCAATAAAGCCAATAAAAGCTACACATGCTAATCCAACAAAGCCAAGAAGACACTCACCAAATAGGCTGAATAGATGTGTATCTTGTGAATCAATTGAGGTTGAATTCTCTGAAAGATCAGTCTTTCCCAAAACAATACAAGATCCCCATAGTACTGTAAGCAGCATCACAGTCGATCCAGCAAGTAAACCCATGCCAATCAACACCTGATTTTGAGCAGTTTCTTTACTCCCAGAAAGCCCAGATACTGCAGAAAATTATTAAATTTATGGTTAGAATGGGCATCAAAATAACTAATAGAAATGCTAAAAAAAAAACTTTGTTCTATTAAATTCTGTAAACTGAATTATACAATTGCTTAGGATAAATAATTGCTTGCTTACCACAGAGATGTAAAATCAATTTAACACAAAGTGATATGAGTGTAATTTATTCACATTCCCAATTCAAAACAACCAACATATCTATTATCACAATATGCTTCATCACCGAATCACAAGAATGTGTAGAACTATGGGCAACTAAGCAACCACTTTACTGTATACAATAAGTTGAAAATAATAGGACTCTCACACATTCTTCCAAAATGGATTAGATACTACTAAAAGAATAGATGAAATAATGAAAATTTGATTTTCAAATGAAACCATCTGTCAATTGAATTTTTCTTTACTTTGCATCATTATTTTCTACAAATTGAAATTGAGGAAGTGGTTTATCAATACATTTAGCCAAATATGTTGTACCAATCAAATATTTGATGGACAATGCAATGGAAAACGTATATTTTATAAAGGATTGCGGACAAACTTCTCTCGCTTAAGCTTTGTTTATTTCACTGAAGTTCGAAGAGAGGGGAGGGAATGAGGTGCAAAAGGCATAGTATCAAATGGCAATTAATATTTAGTTAGCACGACCAAAATATATTCTCGCAGACACCAACTGATACCAATCAATTCTGCAAGGGGTAACGTCACTTTGACGCTCATGCCGATACGGGTTGGTGCTACTGACTGAGACAGAGCTCACCTCAGGAAGTACCGCCTTGTGTTGCACTTCTTATAGAACTACCCAAAATCGTTGACCAGTAAAACGAAAGAAATATATGAAGTAACTGCAAAAGAGGGGTAAGAAATTTCTCTACCTATCCAAAATCGTCTTGCATCAGAAATGCACATCAATCGTTCATACCAACCGGAACAACAACAAAAAATTGGAAGTTTTCAACGGTTTTGTTAGTTGAATATGACGTCAAAAGGCCTAATTGGCTTGTTACTTACCGAGATGCTTCCAGATGACTTGGATATTTGTAGTTTTAGATCATCAAAAATATTTGTTATTTGTTCGGAAGCGTACAAAAGTCAAATTCCCCGGCGACCCTTACAGTCGTGAAATAAACTAAAATGAGGTCAATGCCGGATTCTGCGGCCCTTAATTCGCAAGAGACGCGTCAGCAGTACGTCAGCTGTGAATAAACAAAAAGACAACGGAACGGAAACAACGTCCGCCTTTCTATCCAATTTTGTTTGATCTTCATCTTCTTTCCCGTCCTTCCGAATCCTCCAAAAAATAAACTACCAACCTAACTAAAATCTAAATCTGATCGCATCGATAAACTCGAAGACCAAGATCAACGGCTCCATTAATATTTCTAGAAATAACAATCAGAAGCCAATTCCCACCCAATCAGAAGCCAATTCCCACCCACCCACGCCCCTCAAATTTCTAGACAGACTATACAACGACAGACACAAATTTCACAAACTCCAAAAACCACCACACAAATCTCATTAGATGATAGATCAGATGCGATCGATCAATCCTTATCTTGTAGAAAGAAAGAAAGCTCAATTGCCTTTTCCAGAGAAAAGGAAACAAGAATTTTCACTACTTGCGAAAGAGATAAGACATACCTAATATTAGCATTGCGTCAGGGAGAGCCCCAAGAATCGGAAGGAAAAGCCCCCCTACGATACCCGGGCCCATGATTTCGAGGAGGAGCTCGCTCCCGGAGGAGAGGTACGTCGCCGCCTTGTACATCAGGAACCCGTACACAGCGATGAGGAACAT
>JBBUKS010017318.1:0-11872 GCA_038050645.1 Hedychium gardnerianum
TGTCACCTGACTTTTAGACAGCTAAACCATGGGAAACAAGATGGCAGAGTTACAACAAAGTGGTCAATACATATCAAAAGATTTTTGAAAGATTTCAACTATATGCTGGGTCCCTAATGACTGAAAAAGAGGTAAACATTTTTGTAAACAATCTTTATCCTTGTCTACAAGTAGCGGTTGAAGGACAGCAACCAAGGAGCCGCACTGAAGCAATAAACTTGGCTTGCCTGTTTGTGCTTCAACTGCTAGACATTTTGGACACCACAAACTGCCTAAATCTAACAAAGAGACCTCATCTGCTACCTACAATCATTGTGGGTTCTCATCCGACCACGATCAAGAACCTGAATCACACAAATGGCACAGTGACAGGCACAAAGGGTTGTTCCAACTTTCAAGTGTAATGGACACCATAAACCCTTGCTATCTGAAGTTTCTGGATGGAAGGAGTGGAAAAGAAGGATTGCTTACCTGATCAATCCAACAAACCAGAAACCACCTTGCATGCTATCTTAGGGAACTGACATCCAAAACCATGTAAATACAAGCCCAGCTGTAGGGCATAACACTGGGTGCTCATTGATTCTGAAGGTACCCACAATTTCATGAGTTCCACCATTTTAGTCCAAGTCTTGAACTGGAACAGCAAGCTGCAATTTCAGTGCTTGTGACTAGTGAGGACAAGCTACAAAGCTCAGGAAGATGCCCAGGAGTGTAGCTGTGATTGGGAGCATAGCTAATACAAGCTGACGTGTATCTCTTGCCTCTTAATGGTTTCAGTGTAATCTTAGAAGCCCACTAGCTTCGTACGCTGAAACTAATTGCATGGGACTTTGATTCCATGACCGTGAACTTCTTCCTGCAGAGAAACATGTGGAGTAGTGAAGCATCGGCGACAAGGCTGGCAACTCCAAATTAATCCACGTGATGGACATGCAAACCAAGCACTGGGGCATACATGACTACATCAGCAAATACTCAACCTTGTTTGAGACTCAACACACACTGGCACCTCTAGAAAACAAATTCACCAGATGATACTTGCCAATAATACAGATAAGACAGATCCAATTGCAGTTCGGCCTTAGCACTACCCCTTTTCTAAGTAAGATGAGACTGAGCATCAGTGTGCAGAAATGCTGCAACGAGGTATAATAAGACTAACTCGTGTCTTTTTCAGCTCTGATGTAATTAATGCAAAAGCAGAATGAAACATGGAAACCCTGCATCTCTTAAATCAAAGACAAATTCCCTATTTTAGTGATTAATGAGCTACTGGACAAACTGCATGCTGCTTCACTAAGCTTAGTCTCTGCTCCAGCAACCAGCAATAAGGATGCAATGACAGGATGATGAAGAAATGGCTTTCATACTCACCAACAGATATTTTGAGATCTTAGTGATGCCATTCATACATGATGCCATTCATACATAATGAATTCCCTTCCCCACACAGTAAGTGGCAGTGGCGAGTAGTGGTGTGGGGGATCCACATCGAGTAGTGGAGGACATGGATCAAAGGAGAACATGGTGTGATGATAGCCATCAATTATCAATGATTATCAGCAGTATATGTTTTAATTCAATAGTTAGAGGAATTGTTATGGTTAAATGTTCTCTTATTGGCCGGCATGCATGACCAATGTTGGTCGATGAATGCAACCAATTCATATACATATTAGACCAGCAAAGCAATAGAATGGATATGCATTTATTTCCCAGTTTCTATACTCTGTCCAATGAGAAGATTGTGCTCTCCCTTCCCACAATGAGGCACAAGCCATCAGCATAGATCAAAGGAGGAAACCAGTGGAATAACAGAAAGGGTAAAAACATAAGCATGTGCTTGACATACGTAGAGAACGATTCATATATACAGTATCTCATCCTCCGCGAGTTGGTTGGTGGATTTAAAATCTCTCGCCCCACCCCAACACTGGCACATCTCTATCCTCGGTCAAAGCAGCAGCATCGTTGACACCGCCGCTCAGCCCACCTCGTTACTTTCCATGACCTTCCACTGGACTCTCCACTAGTTAAACCATGAGACACTCGAGGCGGATCAGAGAGATATACAACATGCTATCAAAAGATTACATACATTTCTCCCATGACCAGTGGCGGAGTCCTCTTTTGACGGTGACAAGAACAAAGTAGTTAAAGAAAAGAGTCAAACACGCCAAAAAAGTTATAATATATGTATACATATATGTGTGTATGTATATATAAAGCAGAATTAGTCCAAACTACTTGAGGTCAGCTATGTAATCTTACTTCGCCAATGAATTATATGTAAGGTAATATGTACCTCACTAAAAACAATGGTATCTTTTAAGAATAAACCATAAAAATACCTCTCTGAGAATCTCTGGAGGGAAACCACTGGCTTCAAATGTCATGAATGGTAGAGGAACATCATTTCCCTGAAATAATAGTAAAGCTAAAAAAATTATTAAACAATTCAGTACACATAATAAACAGAAGTAAGCTAATGGAAATGACACTCCAACTAGCTCAACTTATCATATGCCTCAAACATGGTAAAACAAAATAAGAGACAAGGCTATGATGTCTGCTCTCCATTACTTATGCATACTGCTCATAGAGTGTTATAGAAGCTAGGAACCAGATTTTGATCAATGTGTAGTCAATTGGGGAAGGTAACATGTATATCATCAATTAACTAATTTTGCACAGTTCTGTGAACCACACAATGTTGTCTAAAATACACAATATTTAATGCTGAGAAGCAATCTCTTATGCAATGTAGTCTAACACCATTTTTATACCATTGCAGTAACTTCGTGATGCTTCTTGTATGCATCTGCAACAGAAATATTGTGAAAATCTGATGGGCCCAACATTCCTGGCGATGGCCGCAATACACTTGCATTATGAAAGGCAGCATGATCATGCATATTTGGTGGTGCGTTTTGTGAACTGATGCCCACTCCAACTGAAAGACCTGGTCCATCAAAGTGAGGACGAAAACCTGGACCCTGGTGCAAGAAGAAACTTGTCCATCACTTGCATCAACAATCTGCTCAGCATAGTAGCTTCACAAGAAGGAAAATAGTATAGCATGCATAAATAAATTACTGGACTATTTCTACATCCCCATCAAGCAAACAAGAATATACTGCCATGTCAAACAAAGGTATCAAATCTAAAGAAATTAATTTCATTATTGTTGTGATGATGCTTGAGTAGAAAAAAAATCCAAAAGTTATATCTGGATTAATAGTCACTTAGCAAGCATATTCAAATCACATAGATGTCTATAAATAAAGCCCATAGAATAACTTGACCTCCTGAAGTCCTACGGAAGATAATTGATGCTATTGAAAATGGATTTCAAAAAGTCAAGATCCTCCTAGAATTCACATCACCAAAAGATATAACAAATTATTTAAGCTATCAAAATAGTTAGATGTAAAAGGAATAGTTAAAGCATGAATTTCTAAAAAAAACTAGAATGGAATAATATTTCAAGAATGTCGGACATGTGTTGTCCTAGAATCCTCTTCATTCAGAAAGGATGCCAGATCAGAAGATTAGGATTGGTTAAAGCCAAGTGATGTTGAATCTTTACAAAATAATAGGAAGAACAAAAAAAGAAGAGTAAACCATACTGAATGGTTTTTTGGAATGGGAAGAGCAGCGAGCCTTGGTTGATGTGGGTACATCATTGATCTTTCAGGATTGGAAGGAGGATAAAATTCATTTCCTGGAATTTCAGGTTCGGCCTCTTCAAACATTGTCTTTCCATCTACCGGAGGTCGAACAATTGGATTAGATGATGGATTTGAAATTGCAGTGCCTCTCTGTTGTTGTATCCCAAAATTTGCTTCTATTCCTGTATTCTGTGCCTGAAAAGGTAAAGCGTTTTGCATACTAGTTCCACCAAGCTGATTAGGCGATTGAGAAGTGCAGCCAACCCCGGATGGAATACCAACCTGAGGAACCAAATCTGGAAGGTGATGACCAGCTGATGCAACACCAGATGAGGGGAGTGTGCCTAGTTTTCCCTCCTGATGCAATGCATCTTCCATCCAAGGAAACCTGTGTTGCTGCCCTTGTGACTGTTGTACCTGCTGGTTTCCATTCTGAAGGTCCTGTGACTGTTGACTTTGTTGTTGTCCAACTTGTTTAGCATGCTGGGTCTCCTGATGCAAAACCTGATATCCTTGTGAAGGTGGAGTCCTTGACCCGAGTGTTTGCTGGCCCTGCTGATAAGTCATTGGTGGAGCTTGTAAATGTTGTACTTGTTGGTGAGAAAACTGAAATCCATGTTGTTGCTGAACCAGGGGTGGTTGCACCAGTGACCCTTGGAGATAAGGAACATGTTGATATGGACCGTCCTGTGAATGAATGGGCAAAAACTGTTGAGATGTTTGTGGTGCCATCTGATGAATTGGCAATTGATGTGACTGATGAATTGACATTTGGGTATTCTGAAGTAGCACTTGCTGACCATGAGGATGCTGAACTTGAAGATGTTGAGTTGATGGTTCTTGTGATTGTTGTGGTGGTGGTTGTTGTTGTTGCTGCTGCTGCTGCTGCAGCGGCTCTGTTAACTGGCTTTTCTGCTGAAATGATGGCTGGCTAGGCTGTTGTTGTGGATGTGTTTGAAGCCCAGATTCCTGAGCAATCTGCAGGGAGGGTTGAAGTGAGGTGGTGATATTGGGAGGAAAATTGCTAGCCACAGGAGTAGGAGCAACCTTATGCATGGAGTTTGAAGGGGGAGGGCCAGTTGGCAGTGGAGGAATAGATGCAGCAGGTTTCTCATATTGTGTAATGTTAGTTTCTGGATTCCAATAGTACAAGAAGCCAGTGTTCGAATCGATCAAGCCTTTCCATGGCTTTGGAAGTGTCGGATCATCAGGTGCATACTGTGGACCCAATGAACCAGGGGCAGCATCAGCTGTTGCCATAAGAAGAGCTTCACCCACAGGCTTAAGAATCTGTGAACTCTATGCTGCAATGGGATGATAAAAACCATGTCTTCAGTGCTTGTGTTCGAGTCCTAAACACAAGATCATACACATAGCTTTTAATGTGAAAATAGATTAAAAAAAATACTGATCGTTCAGGCTCGTGAAATCATTGATTCTGTATTTGTGAAGATGAAACCAAGATTAGACATAGAGAACTTAAAGTTACTACCACCTATACTTTTCTAAATCATCGTATCATTCTAATTTCCAGAGCTTAGCCTCACTGGACCCGCGAAATTCACTCTCTTTCCAGTGCAGAACTGGATCAACTAAAATCTTTGATATAAAACCCACACCAAAATAAAACCCTTAAAGCACATAAATCAGTCTGTACCCAAGGTGAGGCGATGTACTGAAATAATAGGTCTAGGTTTCCCGATCAAAACAGTATCATTTATATAGCAGAGCTAACAAGCAGACAAGTCTTGCGCTTTGCGCACCACCGCAAAATTTTTCGTGATTCATGAAGTAAAGTCAGAGGAGGGTACGAACTAGACAAACTCCCAAAGACCTAAAAACCCTATTTTATCGCATGAACCCACGAAGAACCATCATAACCTTACAGAAAAAAAACCGAACAGATTAAAACTATGCATAGAGTCGAAGAAGAGGAAGACAGTACCTTCAAGGATGCCGGTCAGCGAGCAGCCCGGCGTTCCCTCCCCTCCCAACTCCGGGACTCCGCTCCAATTGGAGATGAGATGGAATAAAGAGGAGGGTAGCAGTGGTCTCGAAAACCAAATAAAACCCTAACCGAGACATGTTAACTTTTGCGTCTCCCCCTCATTTTTAGTGTAATTGAAAATGAAGACACGTGGAGATAAAATAAAAATTATCTTCAGAAATTCATCACTATTTCATCACTGGTCAATTGTCAATTGTCATTTGCCAAGGTTCTGTATGTAAGGATGTAGTTGCTCCGGCAATGTTGGTGATTAAATTTTTTAATGAATAATTAAAAAATTTAAAATTTTAATTTTAATTTTAATTACGATGTATTATAAAAAATAACAATAATAATAAATAAATATATGAATATTAATTATTTAAATGAACTTTTTAATTTATTTAGTGATCGATAAAAAAATTATAAAACTAAATTGATCATCTCAAATTTCATATTACCGATTTTTTTTTATTTAAAAGTGTAGTTTATTGATTGTGAAATAATGCATTGCTTGTATTTTATAAAAGGCACATTTTATTCTTAAAATGCCTTAAAAGTTATTTTAAAACATTCTAATTTTTTTTTTAAATGATAATCTTTTAGTGGTTAAATTAAAAGTTTGATAAGAACAATGACAAGTTTATTTTATTTTTTTAATCGTGACCATCAAATTATTGGTAAAAATATTTTAACAACCAAAATTAAAAAATAATAATAATACATCACCAATTATGGATCATTAAATTATAATGATCGAAATTAAAAAAAAAAAATGGATGATGCAATGTGATTCTAAGATAAGTATTCGTGTTCCTCAAACATTTACTAATAAAAGGAATATATAATGATTTTTAGCTTCCATTGTAAATTGCCAATTTCAAATTTAACCAGTTAGTCTAATAATCCTTTAGATTTGAAATATTATTTTTTGGAGCCCTTTTTCACTTGATTTTTAGTTACAGTTTATTCAAATGTAATTTATTTATACTAAACAAAGCAATTATTAATATATTTTTTAAAAATTACGATGATTAACATTGTGCTTTAATATGAGATTTCTTATCGTTATTGAGGCAGATTCATTTCTTATCCCCTATTTTATCATGCAATGAGGTACATTTAGGTTGGGCATGCTTTAACATAAATATATTTTGTGGAGCTTTTAGGTGAAATATAACTCTATTAAGTGACCTCTCCAAATGCTTCACTTAGAAATCATCTTTCACCGTAAGATCATCATTTCCTTCCAAAGTTACGCATGGTGACTAAAACAATTTTAGAATGATTCCTCCAGAAATTCTGGTTCCCCATCAAACTTTTTCTTTTGTCGGTGTCAAGACATTATTCAACATACCACTGTGCAGAATCTTATTTGTTGAGCAAGAGTAGAGTGATTTTCAACATGCACCATACATTAATCTTTTCTGATAACCACAATTGAAAGTTTGAACAGTGTACACGACCAATCTTTACGGAAGCTGCCCTTGTTCCACTGGCAACACCATTAAATGTATATGTTTACCAGATATATACAATATATACAACCTCAAGTACTTAACAAGCACTAAAAGACAATTCACCAGTTATGACGAATAATAATCCTGTGCACCATCAGCAAGCTACTATACATTTGAACCAATTTGAAACCGAACATTAATTCCTTAGAGACAGGTTCAGCCAAGCTTGTAATAAATTCAGAATGCCACTCTAGTAGGTGAGATCAGTGTGGAGAGCAACATATTTGCCAACCCTGTATGATACACCAATTAGGAAAAAAATCTGAAAAGAAAAAAGTAGCATTTGCTAAACCAAGTGGTGAATGAATGGAGAAACTAAGTGGTTAAATCATACGCAAATTTTGAAGTGGAAAAGGTCCAAAATCACTTTTGAATGGAAAGGACTCATCCTAACCCACTTCATTGCAAAATTGTGTTAATTTTCTACAACATCTAATTCATGCATCCCTCTCCATTTGGTTGGTGCAGTGAGTGTCTTAAAAAATATGGCTATGAATGATAAAATAATATAACTATGAGATGTACACATGCAAAATCAAGATTCCAGTGAATATATTTGTCATTAGCTAGATCCTCACCCATATGTAAGAGAAATTCTCCATTTATTCAAATTCCAGGTTGTATCCAAGAGGAATAATGGTAATATATGTTTTCACTTTGCAATTCCATTTCTTTCATAGCTAAACTCACAAATTAGTTGAGATATAGATGATGATGGCGGGTGGAATGGGAGAGAAGGAAACTGTGCAATAGTTTGCAGGGGCATACGGACAATGTTGAATGTTCTTATATCATTGCTTTATGATTTTGCAACTAGCAAAGTAAAGTTCCATTGCATTTTTTAGTAACACAAGATTTTCATATGTTATAACATAAATTAAGTCTATGCTTATGCACAGTACAATATAACAAAAATAACACAGGTAACCTACAGCAAGCTGTTTGTTACACCTAAAATCAGGTATACAGCTATGACAGATAACATACAAAAAGCAGATTGTTACATCTAAAATCAGGTATAAAGCTATAACACAGGCAACATACAGCAAGCTGTTTGTTACACCTAAAATCAGGTACACAGCCTGCATTCAACTCCTTTCTAACATCATAGTTAGTTTCCTTCATAGAAAGTGCCACCATTCATCTAATGAGCTACTTACGTTGGGGTGTTGGGAACCCAAATCTCATTAGCTAATGGCTAGACTTTCAGATTCTAATTCGGTGCACGTAGAAATAATCTAATGAGCTATAGAAACATTTTTTTCAGCCTTATTAACAACTCATATAGGTCTTTATCAAAACCATTGGAACGAGAACCTGAGACCTTATTAACAACTTATATAGGTCCTTATCAAACTTGCATCTTCAACCTACAAAAACATCTATAATCTTTATTCTTCAGGAATTAATGTGAAGAATATACTCACCTTGTTTTAAAAGTTGGGAACCTGCCTCTAGATTTTCAGTGACAGCTGCAGATGAAGAATCTTCTACACTGCAAATCATGACATTATTCAACTGATGTTATGGTGCAAACAAAGAAGCTGATAAGAAAGATCTCTAAATCCAACTGACAAACTATTGGGCAATGATTAAGGATATTACATTTCAGTTCCAGATTTAGATTGAGAGGACTTTGAGTCAACTTGACCTATTTGCAAGACATCTGCTGCAGGAGGATCATTGGTATCATAGCCTTTGCCTTCCACCTACATTATGAACCCATAGTACATTAGCTCACCTCAAAAGTTAATAAAAAAAAGTTGTGTCTGAATTACTTTGGACGTCTCCACGATCCATTCAGGAATACTTTCAGTAAGAAGATTGATATACTGTTCCATAGCAGCTTCTGGATTCATATTTCCTAGTTGCTGCCATGAATGCCTAGTACAATAGAGAGCATACTTCATCACATGCATAAAATTCTGAAATAAAAAATAAGGCATATCTGAACTTCAATCTCCTGTTATTCTCCTAAACAAAAAATGATGATATGTACAATATTAAAGACAGTAATGCATAATTAATGAAACATGCCAAAAAAATGCTTGCAGTGAAATAGAGAGCAGAACCAGAGATCTGATTGAGAACAGTGTTTTGCTTGAGGAGGGAAAAAAGGTGGCTTCCCAGCACATTGACAGTGGATCAACGAGGCACTAGAATTTGCTCAAAGGGCACCAATATTCACTATGACCAAAAGAATAATTTTCATGCTGCAGCATGAACTCTTTCTACTTTATCATCAATTTGAACTTTTGGCTAAACACAGTTCCTGTTCAGATCAAGATGGTGAAATACACTTGAACAAAAAATAAATTTGACAAATCTTGATACCCAGATATCCACCTATCAGCATTCACATAGATGTAACAATTGCAGCTCCCAGTTTTCAGAAGAAGAACAACTAATTAGCCTAACAGTTGGCATAAAATCTAATCCACAAGATTTTAAGGAATTGAAGTTGGTTATTGATTTCTATCAACACAAAGTGATCACACTACAAGGTGGAGTTCAAACAACTGAAGGTCCATTTTTAAGCTGGAATACAAATTGACCTTTGGAGGTCCCTCGTTATTATATGCACTGGAATTAAATTGGAGAGCTATCTGCTTGTAAAAAAGTTGTGATCGTGGTTAGACTATTTTGCTTTAACAGCTTCACACTTGAGGTTTCTTTGATGCTATTAATATTACTTTTGGATCATAACTACGGCACTACGGCATCGAGAATGAAACTATTGTGCAGCTACCTTTCTCTTGTGCATTTGCCAAGCACAGATGGTGCAGGATTCTCCCTCCCTCTACTAATATTAAATCTCAAGTGCGTGTATTTCCAAGACGTGGTCTCTGGATGGGGATGAATTTCATTTGTACTGAAGGAATTCTCAGGAAGCTAATCCCCCATAGACATCTATCTTGTGGCTAGCTCAGCTCCCCTGCCTCTGTAAGTGTTTATTCCTATACCTACAGTTGGTGGTGTTCAGCTCCAGGTTCTAACATTACAAAAATAAAATACGATTAAAGCCTAACTCTAATACATTGATTACCGTAGCCGCATACAATCTGTGTTGAGGGGGGAAAAACAACATTTCGTGCTATAGACAAATTCAGTAAGAGTAATGCATCTAATGCCCACTTGCTGCAAAGTTCGCAAAGGACTCGCAAGATCCAAATCGAAAACAAAATTCCAGATCAGTCGGTAAAATGATTATATCACGAGAAGAAATCAACGAGAGAGTGAGAGTAACGACAAGTATCCAACAGTACCATTTGGCGCGAGCAGACATCATCAAAATCATCGGTTGTGGCTCATTGCACGGCCCCTCGGTCGCAACCTTAAGCAGTCCGTACAACTTCATTTGAACTTCATTACTCAGTTTTGTCATTGCATCTCCACCTACCTTGCTGCCGACGAACTCGCTCGCGGTTCGAAATAATTTCTCTGTATCGCTTCTCTCGATCCCTTCCCATTCATCCTCCCCTTGAAGCAACGATTTCCACTTACCCTCGTCAACATGTCCTGCCTCTTCCTTGTTTCCAACCAGTTCGCCGCCCAGTTCCGCGACTTGCTCCGCCTGTTTTGCCTCACCCGGCTCCGCTAAATCATCCTCAATTCTTCCAATCCCGACTACCCCGTCAAAAAGCTCTTCATTCTTGCGGTCAAATCCAACAACAACCCCGTCCTTTTCCAATCCATTCGCATCCGATCTTTCCTCCTCGACCTCAACGGCCTTGGTATCCGTGCAACTGGATTCACCAAGGGCAACGACCGCCGACTTCCCCTCCATCTCCTCCGCCTGGATCGGATTCAAGGCCCTCGGCCGGGGCCCTAAATCCTCCGCCGCGGCAGATGCCGCCTGTGGCCTGTCGGCGGAGAAGCTCCCAAAGAGGAAGGCGAGCAGGACGGAGATCAGCGCAGTGAGGAGAAATTCCTCCAAGAAATCCATTGTCGCCCCTCCCAGTTCTCGGTCGGTGGAGAGAGAGATAGAGAAAATGTGGAGAACGAAGGGCGGCAAAGGGTACCTTCCCGGCTTACGTACGAGCTGTAACCGCGCTGGCTTTTCTTTCGGATTCTTAAACCCGCTTATGATCATCTGTAACTGCGATATCTTTAGAAGTCGCGCTGGACAAGATCGAATCGATCGTGGCCGTTTGCGTCGGGCTCTTAACGCGTACAGACGGAGCCACCGGCTACATTCTTGTCGGCTTCGCGCCGTGCTCTTAACGCCGCATCCCGTTGCGGCTCGAAGCCGCCGGCTCCGGGAGTGCAGGGTTAAAGTGTTTGCTGAGAGCGACGACTACAAGGCAGCGTCTAAAAATCTGGTACATTCGATGCGTTCAACCATCATTAGCATTGCGAGGTGGTGGAAGGGATTCCCTTTTCCGTTGGTTTACTTTTTTTTTATTTTTTAAAATATAATTTCTTAGCATTTTGATGGCTGCTAATTAATGGGAAGTTGGTGGGGACGAGGATGAGAAGAAATGATGGAACAACGACTTTGAGAGGAGAGGAGAATTGTTAGTTTGGTTGCTTGGATGAGGATGAGAAGAAATGACGAGGCAAAAGATAGTCTGATGGGCAACGTCTCCAGAGGAGAATTGTTTGTTTGCTTGGAGGAATGAGTGGGGGTAGATATGCTTTGAGGAAGGCAAGGGGGGAAGGAATACTTGAGTCTGTTTAATGCATGGTAT
>JBBUKS010017329.1:0-11871 GCA_038050645.1 Hedychium gardnerianum
TCATAACGTTGCCTCAACAACCAAAGCTCAAGCTACTACTCTTAATTGTCGGTATAAGTTACTTGTTATTAGTTATTGCACTTTAGTTCAATTTCTTTTGTAATCATCATGCTTATAGTGGATTGCCCAACGAATGCACTCATACGAGTGTGGGCCTTGGACTAGACATTGCTGGGTGGTGGATCAAGTAAAATAAAGTGTTAGCTTGTTACTTGTTTTCTATTCCGCTACATATACTCGTATTTTATGAAAAATGTGAAAAAACCACAAGTGCTATTCACCTCCTCTAGCACTTACTCTGATCCTATAGTTCTAGCCTACTTTCTTGACTAACTCCCCTTGTCTCGGACATTTGTGGTTCACAAAGTTGGGTTCACCTTTCAGTCCTTCCTTGCGTCCCATGAGATATGAAGGTGCAGGTTAGTTGTCACAATTGTGTATGCACAATAAAGCCAGATCATAGAATAAACATGTCATACAATAGAGAAAGATAAGTAATTACAAAAATTGAAAGCCAAAAATTTCATCGGGCTATTCCCTAATCCTAGAATCAAGAGATCTACTCCATGGAGATGGAGTTCAAACTAAAAGACATGAAAGAAGCATCTAACAACTCCAAACAGAAAAAAGGAGAAGAGAAAGCTTAGCGAGATAGTTGTCGATCTTTGGAAGGAACTCCAAGCTCCAATCGGTGTACAAATCGCTTCGATGACTCTTGTAGCGACGACTCTAGGGTTCCTCTTGATAGGGAAATCCCTACTCCTAGGAAGGGGGCGGAGCCCTTGGTCGCATATAACCTAACAAGAGTTCCATTTATTCTTTTAAATGTCGGGGCTCTGCCAAAATGAGGTTTTTGACCCTTAGACTCGATTTTCACGAGTTCCACCCTAAACCAAACTTATATATATTGAAATTATATTCAATTTGTTAGGTCATAGGCCCCATGGCTCGAACTAAACTAAACATTATGCTCATTCAAAGTTTGGTCTGTTGTTGGGCCGCCTTAGGATAGATTAACACGGTCGTGCCCGACTGTTGTGGAGAAAGGCACGGCTGTGCGTAGGAGTCACAATCAGGCCAAATTTCTTCTATGCTTAAAATCATGGTCGTGCCTGGGAGGCATGATCGTGGAAAGTGAAGTGACTAGCTCGTGTTGATTTTGTGGAGAAAAGCATGGCTGTGCCATGGAGGAATTATCGTGGTAGATGTGGACCATGTCCTAAATGCCTTGATTTTTCTCATTCTTCATTAACTTCAGTCGGAGGAGCACGTCTGTGTCATAAGACATGGCCAGAGAGTGCTTTTTTTTGCTTCAAATCCATGTTCCAAGGCTCTTATGCTCTAAATTCGCTCTAGTTTCACGTCCTGTCAATGAAAAAGTACAAAGAGCAAATTTATGAACCAGAAAAGTAAAAACAATAAGAAAGGAGATGCAAGTATGCAAAATATACTTATGACATAAAATGTATGCAAAACAATACTAAAAATCACGTAAGAAACACACATCAGTATCAACTTGTAAAATCATAGGTTGAGTAGGAGTTTGATATTGTCAAACCACATTAAACACTCTTGTTGGTTTGTTTTGACTTGCTTATTCATTCTTGTTTTATATTTTGCATATTGTAGCTACGCAAACCAATATTGTAGAAATAAGATCATGGTCAAATGAAAGCTATTCACCCCCTCTAGCCTCTTTGATAATCCAATAAGTCGTATTAAAGCCCAACCACTTTTGTAGAGCTAATCGCCATGCGGATAAAATTTCCGAGGAGATGGCAGCTCAAGAGGGATATAGTACAGCGAGGCTCTGTTCTTTAACGACATCAACTTTTGCATATTGGAAAGGTAGAATGAATATTACTTAAATAATGACAAGTTATTGATATTTAGTTTATTGTGAAGGAAGGTGTTAAGATGAAGACATCCTCGAGTCTAGTAAGTGGACCATAGATATGAAGAAGACTCAAGCCAATACAAAAGCGATGTTAACATTGCAATGAGGGTTGTCACAGGACCAACTCAACGGAGTGGGATCTTTCAAGAGCACCAAGGAACTTTGGGAGCAGGTAATTGAGCTTCATGAAAGTACTTGTGACTCTAAAATAGTTAAAAAAGATTTATTTTTAAGTCAATTGCAGAAGGCTACCATGAAAGACAGGGAAACTATAAGTAAACTTCATGAGAGGTTCAAGGAGATCCTTGACTAACTCCATTATAATTGGTGAAGGTTTGGAGAACCGTGATTTCATAAGGTATTCTTTAAAAAATCTCCATGGTATAATCTTGTGGTTATCTCTATGGTGGATGCTTACAAGGTATCTAGGATCTTTCAACAGTAAGGTTGAACGAGGGAAAGGTTTTAGAGCTATGGTGAATGCCTATAAGCTATTAAAGGGTCTTTCAACTGTAACGTTGGATGAGCTACTCTGTGAATTTGAGTTTTATGAGCAAGCTAATCTGGTTCCAAAGAGAAGGATTTGACTTTGATTACATACAAAAAGAAGCTTAAAAAGAATAATGAGCTCTTGTCTGAATCAGAACATGCAATTGAGAGTGAGGTTGATGTCTCCGCAAGTGAAATCACCCATTTTGTGAAAGGAATGATAAGAAAGTGAAATGACCCATTTGGACTTATTTGATAGTCATGAAATAATCTCCTTGAATGGTAGTAGATATTGTTTTGTGCTAGTAGATGGACTAGATTTACATGGGTCCACTTCATGAAACAAATGGAAGATACTTCAGAAATTCTAGTTAGTTTTTGTAAAATGGTAGAGAATAAGAACTCAAGATTAACTAAATCTGAAGTGATCATCGTGGAGAATCTGAAGTGATCAGATTCTCTTGTAGAGAATCTGAAGTGATCATTTTAAAATATTTTGCTAGGAATAAGGATATGTAAGTTTTCTTTTTCTAGAATATCTCAACAAAATAGGATAGTGAAGAGGAAAATAGTACCGTACAAGTGGAGGCTAGGTATATGTTAAATGAATATTCGCCATCTAGTTACCATTGTGTCGAGATGATTAATGTTGCTTGCTATATCCAAAATAGGATTTACCTACATAGGTTTTCTGAAATGACTCCTTATGAACTTTGTTTAGAAAAGTTCCCAAAATTAAACATTTTAGGTGTTTGGTTGTAATATCTATATCCTAAATACTAACACTAAGGATTAGTTAGAATTTTTTGGACCAAGGCAGATGAATGTATACTACCGTACGATCAGGAGCTGGAAGCATTGCGGCACCTTAGGGTTGGTGGAAGAAATTAGCCTGCAAAGGCCAAGAAGGAGCTGGAGAAGTTCAAAGATAAGTATGGAGAAAGGTACTGACTTTATATAGTTTCTTTGGATTACACTGTCGAGAGGGGCTTGAAGGTAGAAGAGGCCTTGCAGCCTTTGCTGCTGCAGATGGCAGTGATGGAAGCAGCGAAACATTTTCAAAGGGAGACTGAATTCTAGCCATTTGTAGCAGAACGAAATTTCATTCTTCTGTAAGTCCTTTCTACTTTTCTTTGTAATAGGAATAAATAAAAGGCACATTAATTTCATCCTGCTTGAAACTCTTCATGATAACCTATTGCTTGAACATTGAAACAATTTCCACTATTACACCATTGTAACCTGTAGTTTCTAGCTCTTTGCTGCATCCATGATGTGTCCACTATCCTCAAAGTTAAAAGAGATGCTTCGGGTCTACAATTGTATCTGTGTCCATTTAGTACCCACTCCTTTGTTAATCCACCATGGCATGCAGTTCTGATGTCTTAATCAGTCAGAAAACGTTGAGCTTTCCTGGAAAACTACTTGGAAGATAGGGGTAATGTAATTTTCATTTTGCCTTAGCATATTTTCGAGATTATGGAATCCTAGTTGATTTTCTAGTAAAGATCAGTTTTAACGTATACTATTTGCTTTGGGCATTCTCATTATTTAACTTCCATCTTAATTGATCTAAAATAATCTGCTCTACATTATTTTGCTTGCCATGCTGTAGTACAAGCATAGGCTTAGCTGTGCCTTGTTGAATGTATTAGGCGCTCGATTGCTGTAACTTTATATTTTGGCTAGGTGTTAAATATTTCATTAATGAAAAGGGAATACTTACATGCATCAGGAAACAATAGGCATCTTCACAATAATATAATAATTCTCCAAAATAGAAGATATGTGATGGTAAACGGCAATGTAGCTTTAAAAATCCTACCATCTTGCCATTTTACAGAAATGATGTTGCTTCTGTTCGTTGCACTTTGAAAATAAACCATCTTAGTTGCATGCTTCAGGATGTAATGTCCATCTTGACAATGGTATAAGAAAGCTCGAAAAGTAGATGATAGATTAAACAAAAGAGCAATCTATCTAAAAAAAACTCACCATCGTGCCATTATACTGTAATGAGTTTCCTTCCATGGTTCAAATCATTGACTACCTGCTCAGAAACGAGCAACCTTACCATCTTGCGATGCTAGTAGCCTTTTGAAAATAAGCCATTGTTGTTCATGAAAATACGCCATTAATATCAAAGCTGGGCAATCATTGAACTCCTAATAGAAGACGCTTTCATAATATGGATGCAAATAAGGTAAGCTCACCTCTGTGAGAACTCGTTCTAAGTTTGAATTATTATTGTAGTCAACTATGCCAGCCGTGGTTCGTGTTCATGCGCAGCCTTATGAACAAATATGTTCACAAATTACAAGCTTGTTTACATGAAGTATGGGAAACTATATAAGCTTCTGAAGGGACTAATTATATATATACTCCTGAGTCCCTCTCCTTGTTCAGTTTTTAGCTTCTGAATTCTAAAACATAATTAAGCCCGTGAATAGCCTTATCTGTAAGTACACTAACATGCTTATTTTATTTATAAGCGTTTGAGATGTTCAAGGCTTCTGATAATGTCTTTATTATTTCTTTTAGTAAATTAACAAAGCTGGTAATATCAACTTCATGCTTGATCACTTCATGAGATTTTAAATGAAGTCCATGTTTGACAGAGTGTTGCTCCAGTGAGAGCTTCTTTTGCTAACCTAGCAAGAACTGAGACACCACAAGATGAAAGTGTACCACTTTTGGGTAGTTTGAGATTAACTAGACCATTGAATACTCATAAGCTACAGCGTCTAGATGTTTTTTGCAAATTATTATCAATTTACCGTTTTCTTATTCAATAATACGATTATTTCTCTAAGTTTTTCAATTCATTAAACTAATAATTACTGATTGAAGGTTTCATTAACTACAATTATGTCAAAAAAAATTCGTTCTTTATTCTTTGTCAAATTTTATGTTCCAAATTCAAATACAAAAAACAGGGTCATATATTGCCCATACAAGTTTGATTCCTTTTGCCATCTGTGAGCGTACAGGATTCACTACTTGACGGTTAATGCGAATCTAAAGTTGAAATGACAACTACATGATGCTTCATTTCCCCCGATGATGATTTATACGTGTTGTTTTTGAATAGTTGAAGTAAATTTAGATTGTCGTTTCCTCATGAGAGTCATTTTAAAATTAATCTGTTTTTTCTTGGAAATTACTGATTTTTTTTTGATGTTTTATTAACGGTAAAAACATTTTAACTTAAAGTTTCAGTTTAATCTGAAACACAGTGAATTGTATTATTATTTGTTTAATTTACTTTGATAGATTATTGTTTTACTTAAATGATTGGTTATGTCATCATAAACATTTTACTGAACTTACAAATAAATATACTTCGTTCTTTTGCTTTGAGGATTTATTTTCACATTATATTTATACTTTCATAAATGGTAGTTTTGAAAGCTGCTCCACATAACCATGTCAATGATGTTTCTGGATACGTTGGATAGTTGGAAAAAAATAAATATACTTCGTCACGGATATGTTAGATAGTTGGATTCATCGTGTTAATGCAACCTAGAGAATCATAGAGAAAAAAAGACCAACACCCTACAAAATCTTGACTGAGAGCAGTGGCGGACCTAGCTGTCCACATTGAGCCCAGAAAAAACTACAAAAAAAAAAGTATTAGTTCCAACCCTTGTCCATATAGGTCGGTGGCCTTAGAATTTTTTTTTTATTAATTCAAATCCATCGTTGAGAGTTGACAATAGTCGATATTAAAGAAAAATTAAAAATCCTTTTGGCTTCCTTCCTTTGCCCAGATTGAAATTTTGAACTAAGATTAGTTTTATTTTTTCTTCTTTTAAGAGTGTTGTTATTTAGATTTTGAGTCAATTATGTATGATGCTTTAGAATTTCTTTTTGTTATTATATGAGAATTAAATTTGGGATGAAAAGATGATTTATTTCATATGTTATCTTTTCATAATTTTAAGATTTTCGGTGTTTAAATTTAGATGGTAAGTTTTAGAACTTAGAAATTATTTATTTATTTTTCATTTGCTATTTTGGATTAGATTACTTATTTATTTTTCATTTGATATTTTGGATTAGATTACGACTTGATATAGTAATTATATATTATTATTATTATTATTATTATTTTACCAATTTGATAGTAATACATTATATTTTGTTATTGTGGATCAAAGTTTATTTTTTATTATTTCATTAGGAAATCACTATATATACCATGCATAGTTTTTTTTTAAAAAGAAAAGATCTAGAATTAGAAAAATAAAATATTGGAGATATTATAGTTGAAGAATTTGACTTTCACATCTATCGGTAGATCTTAGACTAAGAATTCTAATTTGTATTTATAATGTTAACATTATGGATTAAGTTCGAATGTCATATTTGCAAAAAGGTCCGTGTCAACCTTTAAGCTATGAATTCATAAAATAAATTTTTTGAATAAGTCTATTTAATTAATTTAATCCTTCATGGTTTAAGGGATTTGATGATTTGTTGAAATATAATATAAAAAAGATATCACATATTATTTGTATTGTTATTTCTTCAAGACAACTAAGGACAAACAAGTATGACAATGAACGTCATAAAGCTTGAATGCATTTTGAAGTTTTGATGAATCAGGATGAGTAAAATTAATCAATTTTGCACAAACAGTCAAAGTAAATACGAAATGATTATCATATCTGTCTCAATGTTTCGATTGATTGTATAAAAGTTTTGTTGCAACAAGAGAATTCATTTAGGTGTCACGACGAAATTGAAGGTTTTCTTAATCCAGATAACTTTCTTAATCAATTAGAGTTTTAGGTGCTTATAGAGATTAATGATATGATATTAAAAAATGCTTTTAAAAATTGTAAGTTAACATCATATTCGAAAGGATGTTGTGAGTGTTTGTGCAACAAAAATAATAATTAAGTCTTATCCCACTAGGTGAGGTCGATTATATGAATTTTTCTATGCCATTGAACTTTATTCTTTATTATATCATCATTTATATTTAAATAAATTTTATTTTAGTATTGCTAACTAAATCTTTTTTGATTTTTCTCTTCCTCATTTGATGTGCACAATTGTCATAGTTTTATATCACTTAATTGGAGTATTTATTTGTCGTCTATATACATGTTCGTGCTATCTTAAATGTATCTCCCAGATTTTTTTCTCAATAGGTACAAGTTTAATTTTTTCTAATATTTTTATTTCTTATCTTATCCATCTTGTATGTTTGCACAGTGCAACTGAAATGATTAATATTATTATAGAGATATTGGTGATTCATTATTCTCTATTTTAGTTGATGAATCTCATGATGTGTCAATAAAGGAGTAAATATCAGTTGAAGGGCATGCAAATGAGCTATTTATCGGAATTGAACATGTTACCAGTGCTACAACAATCTCACTTAAAGTTGTCATTGATAAAATATTCTCTAAATATAATTTGAGCATCTCTAAATTGAGAGGATAGGGTTTTGATGGAGCAAGTAATATGCAAGGTAAATTTAATGATCTAAAAACACTCATTTTAAAAGAGAACCCATGTCAATTTTACATATATTGTTTTTCCCATCAACTTCAACTAGCTCTTATAATTGTGGTTAAGAAAAATCTTTCGATTTCTAATTTTTTTCATGTCATTGGTTATCTGGTAAATGTTATTGGATCATCCTTTTTTAGGAGAAACATTTAGATTTTATTATTGAGATAATGGAGAGGGGTGGGATTTCAAGTGATCGAGGGCTTAATTAAGAAACCACCCTTCAATGTGTTGGGCATACACGTTGGGAGTAACATTACAATTCTTTGATCAACTTGATTTTTATGTTTTTTCTTATAAGTGATGTGCTTGAAATGATTTCATAAGATGATTCCAATTCTAATAAAAAAACTAAGGCATTTAATTTATTGGAGTTAATACTTTCATTTGATTTTGCATTCAATCTACATTTAATGAAACATATCTTAGGGATTTTGAGTGAATTGTTAATGACATTGCAAAAGAAAGATCAAGATATTGTGATTGCAATGGATTTAGTACAAATATGTAAACACTGAATCCAAAGTATGAGAGATGATGATTGAGATTCATTTTTAGAAAAGGTTCAATGTTTTTGTCAGCAATATTATATTGATGTTCTCAAAATGAATGATATATTCACACATTGGGTATCATGTGGTTGTCCCCATCATAATCCACCATAAGTGACAAATTTGCATCACTATCATGTTAACTTATTCTATAGTATTATTGATATGCAATTTCAAGAGTTAAATAATAGTTTCTTAGAGATATGTATAGAGTTACTTCTTTGTCTAGCTTGTTTATGTTCACAAAACTCATTTTTGTCTTTGGACAAAAAAAATATTTGATGCAACTAGCTGAGTTGTATTCATAGGATTTCTTAAGATTGATCAACTTGAAACTTATATATGTAATATGTGTTCTAATAAAGCATTTCAAGAATTGAAAAACCTTAATGATCTTTCAGAAAAAGTTAGTTATGTTAAAAAAAAGCATGGTGTACTTGACGGTTTATAAGCTTTTGACATTGACATAGACATTAATTCTCCAAGTTGTAACTGTGACTATAGAGAGTGTTTTTTCCATGAGAATTATGAAAGATAAGTTGCGCAATCGAATGAGTATGATTAGATAAATGATAATCTTATTGTCTATGTAGAGAAAGATATAATTATCAAAAAAAAAAATTAGAGAAAGATATATTTCTAACAGTTGATAATGAAGATATTATACAAAGGTTTCAAAATATGAATATTCGAAAATAATAATTATAAGATAATTATTTTGTGATGCTTTATGATTACAAGATTTTATATTTTTTTACTTTATTAATTATATTATATTATTGTCTATACTAAATCAAAATCCTAGCTCCGTTCCTGACCATATTAATAACAAGGAAGACATACCTAAATGTCTAGAGGTTTAGGAATTTATGATTGACTTAAAGATGTTTAAAATCTAAGTGGTCAACAATTATCTTATTTTAAATATATAAGTTTTTGAAAGATTTAAATATATTTACACTCAATCAATCATGAAATATCATTCAACATTATTATGTGAATAATTATTTTGAAAATAGTTTTAAGAAAATAACTCTATAACTTTTCAAAAATATTTTTCAATTAATATCTTAAAATCTCACCTGTTCTATGTGTTTCAGTACAAACAATACAAGGTAATCTTAAAGTTTTTGTGAGATGAGTATTGCTAACTTTAATTGTTTGATTTAATATTTGATTTGTCTAAGATAGTTTGATCTTGTGTTAGATTCAAACTTAGCTTTGAATCCATTAAGTAAGTATTTTTAGAATAAGCTTTCAGGATGTGACGAGTCTCTAGAGACATCATTATATTTACGTGCCTTAGACAAAGTTTTTCCAAAACAATTCACTCAAAGTATTTAATACTAGGTCTTGGTCTAAGTAGTCCAGATTGAACTAAGATAACTTCAACTAGATCCACAAAATTGATTGCACCAGATAAAATATTTATCATTCAACCTATACATGCATCAATAAAGTTTTATAGTCTACTATCATCTCAACTCTCTCCAATACCATTGATTAAAATTACCCCTTTACCCTATTTATCCATTCTAAGTTAAACATTTAATAACATGGATAACATGCATAACATGTTGAGCATGCCATATATTAGTTAATTAAAAATATGCATGAATATGACAAGTTTAATTTGTAAAACATACAATATGTCAAGTAAATCATATCAAGTAAATCACAATTAAAATATTAGTTTATAATAATGTATCAAATGCACAATTTGACGCATTGCATTTAATCTTCGAATATCTGAACTCATTTTGACATATTTTAATTATTATTATTAATTATTATTATTTTTTTGAGTATGATTTTATTAATTAGTTCCATAGTCAAAGTATGATTATGTGTTTTAAGTTTGATTTCTTGATTTTGATTTTTCTCATATTTGTAATCCAAGTTTAGATTTTCAATTTTAGATAGATTATTAATTTTTTAATTTTATTTTTCAAAACATCATTTTATTTTTCTAAATTTTTTAATTTTGATTTTTTAAAAAAATTTAAAATTCAAAGATTGATTTCTCAGATTTCTAATTTTTGAAAATTGATTTTGCAAAATTTTAAATTTCAAATAGGAATTTTCTGATTTGTAAAGTTTAAATTAGGATATTTTTTTAATTTTTAAAATAAAAAAATTTATTTTCTGAATTTTTAAAAATTAATTTCGGATTTTTTAAATTTTTAGATTTTGAAAATTATTTTTCAGGATTTTTAAAATATAAAAACTGTTTTCTATGTTTTTTGGATTTTAAAAATTATTTTTCTCTTTTTCTAAATTTTAAAAACTATTTTTTTTGAAAAAATTATGATTAATTTGATTATTCTTAATTAAATTCAAATTATTACTAACTAATTTTGAATTATCATTAATTAGATTCGATTTTATTAATTTTATATTATCTTGATTAATTGAATTATTAATTAAATTCAAATTAATTAAATTATTTTTCTAATTAATATTTTGATCGAACATATCAAGATTTCGATCAATCTAACCAAAGTCTAGATTAAGTATGTTAAATATGATAAATAATAAAATAATAAGTGCTAATTGAGGAATAATCCTATAGAATTTTCTGAAAATTTTAAAGATTTTTTATGGATTTAAACGGAGTTGATATGATGAGTTTATGAAGATATAATTATTGGACTTTGAGAAAGCCTGTTTGGATATCAATTAAGCTGAGAGTTGATTAATTTCATTAACCTAAAGTTATAAATATAAACCTAAGTTTCATTATCCCTTCACTATTACGCTCCCGATCACTCTCTCCTGATCTAATCACCGCCGCCTCCTCTCCCTCACCCGTCGCCGCCGCTTAATCGCCGCCGACGCTGCCCCCCATCAACTTGCCACCGTCCTCTTCTCCTCTCCCTCTTGCAGCCACAAATTTGTTGCCCTCCTCATTGACGCCTCATTATCGCCGGTCCTCCTCCTCTCAGGCTACCACAGCGAGTTCGTAACCAGAGCTACTGGATTTGATCGTTGTTGGCCATCTCATAGCCCTACCTCAAGCTCTCTTCGGCTCTGGAGGACAGTCGCCGACCATTCCTTCTTCGTCCAGCCACGACTAGCTAGGTTAGACCCGACCTAGTGTCGCCGGCCATTCCTCTGGCCAACTTTGCCTCACCATCTGTTCTAGCCAGCACACCCTCACTGCCTTGCTGCCAGTCGCCAGCCAGTAGCGGATTTGGTCCTCCGACCAACCATAGACGTAGCCGAAGGCAACTAATACCACAGCCTAGTTCCGGCCACCCAACACCTCTGCTCCGGTCATCCAATCCCTACCTCCGGCCACCACCACCAGCAGGTATATGATGAGTGATAAATTCTGATTTGGAGTAATTGGATTGTGGTTGCTAAGTTATCTTGAGATCCTTGGATTGGAACTATGAATTTAAC
>JBBUKS010017350.1:0-11869 GCA_038050645.1 Hedychium gardnerianum
TTTAGACATGTTTATCGCACATCTATTTGTATTTCATTGACTATAATCTACTTTATCGCACTCCATTTCATATTATTATCATGTTTTTACTCTCCTAGTTTGAAGATCTGCTCTCTTTATATTTTCTTTGACAGGACATGATTCAGGAGCTAAAAGGAGATAAATTACATAATAGAGAAGCAAACATGATCACTTCTACTGCTGAGGTCGTGCCTCACAGGGCATGGTCGTACCTTAACCAATCTCCACCAGATCAGCCTGGAGACATGGTCGTGCCAAAGGGCATGGTCGTGCCTTGCCCAGAGAAGTTCATCAGCTGACCAGATCACACAAGAAGCCAGGTCGTGCCTTTTGGCATAGTCATGCTAGACTTCAACAAGGCTTGGTCGTGCCAAATGGCACGACCGTGCCTCTGTAGAGCCCTTAACCATATCAAGTTTTCACATAATCCATGCAAAAAGGCATGACCGTGTGAGTTTCCTGGAGATTTTTCACATTTAGGCTGTGCCAATTGTCATGGTCGTGTCCCTTTACCTAGCTCCAACAGCCACATGGTCGTGTGGTTTCACACGGCCGTGTGGGTGAGGGACACAACTGTGTGTGCTATAAAAGGGACTCTAGATCCCCTTTTCAAGGAAAGGAGAGGTTTCCCCCTTGTGGGAACCTACGAGGTCCAATTCCACATCAATTCCAATGATCCGTCCACATCTGGAGCGAGGATTTCATCCAAAGGCGCTGGCAAGTCATATAAGCATTCCTTTCTTCTCCTTTCTAGGATTTGATTGTTAGAATTCTCTCTTTCTCATCTTTGGATTGTAATTCTTAGGATCACCTTCTCAACCATCTTATCTCTCAATAATCAACCTCTTCCATCTTGGACCTCACTCTCTTTCTCTCACTCACTCACTGTCTCCTTCTCTAGTTGATAAGCTTCCACAACCAACTTGATTGTCTAAATAATTTTCTATGCAGACTCACTAGTGCTCAATCTCAGTCCCTGTGAGATTGATATTTTTTATTACTTAAGACGTAATCGTGCACTTGCGGGAGCATAACAAGTTTTTATTACTTACGACGTAACCATATACCTACCCATCAACATGTGTACTATATATAGATATTGTCTTCTTGTGCTATCTCTTTTGCAGAGTATTCGGCTAAGGAATTTTGAGAATAGATGTTTACTCTCTCCACCATTACAAAGGAATACACCTAAATGGAAGAGTAACACAGGCTGTGAGAAGATTCACATAACAAGTTTAGGCATGATCGTGTGTCCAGGAGGCAAGGCCCATGCCCTAGCACTATAAAAGGGTATTTTTCATTCCTATTTCATATCTTTGGTTTGGGGTTCATCCCCTCAACTTGGGGAAGGGTTCTCCCCTTAGGGGGAAGCCCTAGAGCTTCCATCTCCTCCTCCTTGACAATCCGTCCACCTTCGGAGCAAAGAAACATCCCGAAGACACTAGCATCTCCTCGATAAGCATATCTTCTCTCTCTATTCTCAGATTTGGGATTGTAAGTATGCTTTATTTTGTGTCTTTGGTTTGTGTATCCTTTTTCATGGAGTAGTCTCTCATTTATAGGATGTAGGAAGTAATTATAATGTGTGATTGAAGTATGAACTATGTATAAGCCCATTTCCTTGTTTAATGAAGTATTTATGACTTGTTCTATGTGTATTGTGCCTACTACATATTTAACGAAATGTGTATGTGAGTAATGCATATAGATGTGAAGGATTTGTTCCTATTTTAAGATTGCTACTGGGATGGATAATCGGGGGATCCTTAGTGATAGAGGACACTCATTCAACCGGACTTACATACTCTTAGTGACAAAGGGTATCGACTATTTCCCACTTCCTGGGATAATGACATTGAAATAGGGACTAATCCTTTGTTACATAGGTGTAAGTATGGAGAATAAGGAGATTAATATGCATTAGGGACATTAACTAGCATCATAATGAAACCAAAACCCTAGAACCATTCTCCCCATAACCAACTTCTCAACCTTTTATCTCATCCCATTTCTCAAGACTCTCTCTCTTGCTCTCTCCCCCTCTATCTCTCTCTTCTCAAACTATAGTTCATGATTTCCAATCAACTTCGATTGTTTAAATAACTTCCTTTGTGAACTCAACTAGTGCTTAATCAACAGTCCCTGTGGGATCGATAATCTTTTATATTACTAACGATGTAATCGTGCACTTACGGGAGCATAACACTTGTCATTTACTAGTTGAATTGGAGCATAATGCTTATTGGGCGATTTGACGATTGAACTTTGATTTGAAATCAGCGGGAGAAATGAGAAAGTTTCAACTTAATGTATTAGATGAGCTCAGAATTGATGCTTATGAGCATGCTAAGTCCTATAAGGAAAGAACAAAAATATGGCATGATAGACATATTGTGCGAAAAGAATTTCATGAAGGAGATCTTGTACTACTATTTAATTCAAGACTAAGTTTGTTTCATGGAAAACTAAAATTACAATGATCAGGACCTTTTAGAATTCTAAAGGTATATCCATATGGGGCCGTTGACATCTAGAAAAAGAAATCAGGGACTTGTAAAGTGAATGGGTAGAGATTAAAAAGATATTTCTTAGGAACGCCTATTAATGAGGAAGAATAACAATATTTTTTTGAACCTCGTCCTCTAGATTAAACCAAGACAGGGGTCAAGCTCACGACCTTAAATGAGTGCTTCTTAGGAGGCAACCCAATAGTTTACTTTTCTATTTTGTTTCTTTGTTTTCAATTTCTTCATTTTGATTTTTATTTGAATCTATGTGCATGAATATGAAGGAATAATAAAGATAGGCCGAGTGGTTTCACATGATCGTGCCTTATTATAAGCACGGCCAGAATACACCATGGCAAGGTCGTGTGGTTTCACATGGTTGTGCATCATCAAGAAACACTACTAGATTAAGCCACGACCATGCCAAATTCTGAAGCAGGTGATGGTCAAGTAAAAGAGCAACCCAAACCAACCACTCCACGACCATGTCTTTTAACATGATCGTCTGAAAAGACCGGCTCACAAGTAGTGTTCATCATAGTGGGGTCGTGTCTAAAGACATAGCCGTGTGACAAAAGCACAATGGGGACGTGTCTAAAGACACGATCGTGTGGTGAAAGCCGAGGGTTAAAACCCTAAAGCATGGCTCGTGTTCTCTTCTTCACGGTCGTGCGCCCCTTTTCCCCCAACTTCACTTCTTTCTTCTTTACCACTCTCAAAGATTTCTTCCATCTCCCTTTTCTCATCTCCACCGTCTGCATCATATTTAGACTATAATAACAAAAATCCTTATGGGATTATCTTTGGTGATAATGAACAATAATTGTATTATAATTCCTTGGTTAAACATCATATTGCTTGCACAAAATATGTAGACTATAATACTTTGGATATTTTGGGTCTCAAGGATGATGTTGAATGGATGATAAATAGGATAGGATGGAAAGGTCTCATGAGTATGAACTATCCCACATATCCTAGAATTTTCTTCGAATTTTTTAGCTCTATTAATCTTCATGGTGTTTTCACGGAAGAAAGGATTCACTTCTGCTAGTTTAATGATGATTATGTATGAAAACTTGATAACTTTAATGCACGCTTTGAATTACCATATGGGTGGAATCAAGATGTCCCTAGAAATTTTTATAGAACATTTATGTGTTCTTCACTTGGTGGTAATGGCAAGTTTCAACCCTCCATTTCTAAGGCGACTTTCATTGTTAATCATGTTTTCCGATACCTTTATTAAGTCATGAAGCATACAATATTTGGACGAAGTGATAGTGAAGGAGTAGTGCGTCAATGTGAATTACTTTGTCTATGGGTTATGCTTGAGGAAGTTAATATTGATATAGGATTTCATTTTATCAAGGACTTAGTAAGGCTTGGAAAATCTTCTTCCCCTAGCACTATTGTTTTAGGAGGGTTGCTCACTCATATCACTATTGTCCTTGGTTGTGATTTAGAGGGGTTGGAGGTAGTGGATGGTACTCCTTGGATTGATATCGACTTATGTTTAGCAATACACATGTTTTAAAGAGATGGAAATGGATATAGTCTAACTATGAAAAATAGTTTCCCATTGGGTTTTGCCAAACAACAATTTAACCACCATTCATGTTAAAGAAAATTGGTTAATGTCAAACACTAATCAACACCCTATTCCCCCTCTAATAGAGCCATCTACTCAAGTTTCTCCAAGTAGTCATACTCCCTTTACTTCTCCATTTGATTTTTCTCAATTCTGTTCCACCTTATATACTCTTCATTCTGATCATTTTATGCATGTAGATCTTTTAGAGAGACGCCATATTACTGTCAGATGATCAATTTTAGTGTGTATGACTACACTTTAGGAGGGAAGAGGAATTATTTAAGTCAATCACCAATTACATTGACATTCAAAAGAAAGAAAGGGTGTAAAGGGAGGACAATTGGGGCTTGATGTGATTAATTTGCATGGAAATTGATACTATGTACAAATACCACCAGCACATGCATAGAAGCAAGTATTGGTTTCCTAACCTTCTTGGATTTCTAGGTTTCCCTGATTTTCCTCCATCACCACCTTATTGAGTTTTAAGTTTGTTTCATTGGGACAATGAAATGTCCAAGTTTGGGGGAGTTGTACATATGTACATATTTTTATTTCTACATTGTTTCAGATTTGTTTTTGCATGTGTGAGTTACTTTGTTTTGATTTTCATTAGTTTCTATGGTATGTCAATTGCATCATTGTCATACTATAGCATAGCTTGCCCTTCTTGCAAAAATATTAGCACGCTTGTTATAAATTTTCATGTTGTTGTGATTTTTGTGCTAGTATACTTAGTGATCTATTTTTTCCTATCCATAGTAGCATGAAGTGAGCATGAAGTGCTAGTATACTTAGGATCTTTTTATACTATGCTTGACTTTGATAGAACATACATATGAAAATAGTCATGATTCATAGAACCACTAGTACTTGTGCTTCTAAGGTGATTTCTCAACTAAATTTTAGTTACTAGAGAAACTCGGATCATGTCAACTCATTTGGAAAGCATGCTTGTTCTAGATTTTCATGTTGTTATGATTTATATGCTAGTATGCTTAGTGATCTACTTTTTCCTATCCATAGTAGCATGAAGTGAGCTATATTCTTATTTAAAGAGTTTGAGAATTAGCCTAGTTTTAGGATCTTTTTACACTATGCTTGACTTTGATAGTAGATACATTTGAAAATAGTCATGATTCATAGAACCACTAGTACTTGTGCTTCTGAGATGATTTCTTAACTATATTTTTGTTACTGGGGAAACTCGAATCACGTTAACTCATTTGGAAAAATCAAAATCCCTACACTTGTTATAGTGCTACATCTTGCAAGCACTAAAAAAATTAATGATGATTAAATAAGGGAATAAAAATAGTTATCGTGAGTGGAGACTAACAAGTTAACCCTTTAAGATCGAGTTACGTTACTGGGAAATAACTATTATGTTTCTCTTGATACTAAGCTATCCTTTGAGACCTTGTATAGATTAAGAGGGATGAATCCTGTGTATGGCAGGTAAGTGTCTATCGTCGGAGGCATAGGAAACACGGTTAGATGATGATTTGACTAGGCTTGGAGATTGACACTTGAAAAGTAAAGTCACTTATCGCACCGAGCATGGAGAATTTTTACTTAGGTCATTCTCAAACAATTCTTATATCATGCTTGTCAATGAAACTATATGATAGGATTAATCTGACTCACTAGGGATTGTGATGCATCTTATTGCCACATGAATCTAGATTACAGGTTTTTGCTTGAGGATAAGCAAAGGTTTGAGTCTATGGTTGTGATGTGCATAAATTATATATATATTTTAGGCATTATTTGTTCCACATCTACTTGTATGTCACTGAGTATGATCTACATTATCGCACCCTATTTTATTATATTGTCATGCTTTTACTCCTTTAGTTCGGAGATCTACTCTCTTTGTATGTTCATTGACAAGATGCAATTAGGAGCTAAAATGGAGCGAAATGGACATTAGAGCAAGTTCGGAGGAAAAATAGCCGAGCATGGTCGTGCCTTATCAAGCCAAGCATGGTTGTGCCTCACAAGCACGGTCGTGCTTCATTAGTTGTCACCTCCAATAGCTCCCATGGGTAGGTCATGCCCAAAGGAACAATCGTTTCTCCAGAAGCAGTTTTCATCGGAAACTCCAGCATAGCACGGTCGTGCCTCCACAGCAGCTCTTCCCCAAAATTCTAGCACAAACCAACTCCAGGTCATGCCCAAAGGCAAGGTCGTGTCTCTCATCTAGTCATGCTCATCGAAGAATTCCAACACCAACCAAGGCCAGGTCATGCCAAAAGGCATGGCCGTGTCTCCCTTCATCTTTTTCCCACGGTTGGGCCGTGCCTAAGGGGCATGACCATGTACTTTTTCTGGCACTTCTCACGACACAGCAGTGCATGAGAGGCACGACCGTGCCTGAGAGGCACGACCATGTGGCGTGGTCCCAAGGTCATGTGGGTCACCTATAAAAGGGGTTTGAGATCCCGTTTTTAAGGAGAGGAGAGGTTTCCCCTTCAAGGGAACCTACGAGGTCCATTTCCTAGCCGATTTTAATGATCCATCCACCTCTGGAGCTTTGATTTCATCCAAAGGCAACAACATCCTCTTGATAAGCATCTCTTCTTCTCTATTATTTCATTGGTTTGTAAGAATGATTCATTTATTATGTTCGATTTGTTTCCCCCTTGTTATGGAGTAGATCCCCTAGATTCTAGGATGTAGGGAGTAGTTTTGATGTGATGTTGATGTATAAACTATGGATTTATCAATTTTCTTGTTCAATGACATGTTTATGATTGTTCCATGTGTATAATGTCTTGTTTGTGTTTGATTGAATGTGTGTGTGAAGTGTATACATATGGATGTGCAGGATTGGTCATTATGTAGAGGAGAGACTTTATATTGTATGTCAGGGAGCCCTTAGTTATAGAGGGTTACCTTAATCGGACTTTCTAGAGTCATCACCTCAAAATGAGAGTCAATTCTCCATAAGAGATTAGCTAATTAGAGTTTAATAGGTTTTCATCAATTCAATGTTAGGAAGTAATTTGTGTAATCTAGACTGTATGACCGGGGAACCCTTAGTGACAAAGCGTTACCTTAACCAAACTTTCTATGTTACCTCTTCTACTTAGTGGCATTGGAAGAAAATGATATAAACACTCCGGTGTAACCTTCATGGATTTATACTGGTAATTTGGTTAGGATCCTTACAAGGATGTAAACATGGAGGATGAGGTGATAAACAACCCATAGTACACAAACTAGCATCATGACGAAACCGAAATCCTAGGATCGCCTTCCCAAACCAATTCCTCTTTTAGCGGCCATTCACTCTCACTAGACCTCTCTCTCTCTCTCTCTCATGAGCTCTAGTTCGCAAGATTTCACACGAACTCCAATTATTTAGATAACTTATTTTGTGGACTCACTAGTGCTTATTCAAGAATCCTTGAGGATCGATAATTTTTATTACTTGACGACTTAACCGTGAACTTATGGTTTTGACAACAATATAGTATTAAAAGTTAAGCTCACATACCTTATCTAAATGTGTAACTCCCAACTAAACCATCTAAACTTAGTTGCCAAGCCCTCAGCTCCCAGCTGATTTGCTTGGACATGATGCCAAAAACTCATCTCCCAATTGACTCCCTTAGACTTGCTTCACCTAGTTATGAACTAGTTCTTCCACTGCCTAGCCCGGCTTGTACTTCCACCACCTAGTTCACAACCAAGTCTTCCTTGCCTAGTCCCACTAGGGATTTCCGTTGCCTGATTACCAATCAAGACTTCCTTTGACAAGTCCCACTAGGGCTTTGTCTTTGCTTGGTTCTCAATCAGGACTTTGCCTCTTGTCTAGTTTTTTGCACTTGTAAACTTGAAAAACCGTCAGATCATAAATATACTAATTTTAAACTTTGTCATATACCAAAACATAGGTTTGATGTGGGGCTCTGAGCACCAATAGGATCAAGGTCTATAGAGATCAAAGAAGGTTGCATGAGGTATCACTCATGTTTTTCATTGTTCTTTTTCTTTCTATCAAGTGTGTTAGTAGTAGCGAAAAATAAAAACAATAAAAGGAGTAAACAAACTATTTTATTTGTTTATACCCCCAGGGTGCAACATCCAAGGCCTACGCACTCAACATGAGTACACTATGTGTATCTCCTTTCCAGAACTTTTTTGAAGGTAGAGAAACCTCTTACACGATTAAATCAATACAATCACAAGTATATTAAAAAGAATCACATATATGAAATGATACAAACAAGATTAGTTGAATTGGTCCAGAAGCCCTGAATGCATCGCACTCCTCTTGTCGCTTCTCTGATCGCATGTGTAGAACCTTTTAGGACAAATCAGTAACTTTGAATGCTTTGACTATGAGTTGATGGTACTTCTTAAATGCCGAGCTCGAAGTTCTTTTATAAGCCTTTTTTGGTAGGCCTAAAAACTCCATTCGGTAGACCGAACCTTGGTCAAAACTAATCCAAAGATCGAGGCCTTCCCAATCTCATCATTATTAGGTTTTTTGATCGACCAAAAATTTTCTAATTGACTGAACCAAGATCAATCACCGAACTGAGCTTGAACCCAAATCTGGTCATTTGAACCCATCCAATCGACCGGACCAATTTTTGATTGACCAGATCAGCTGTCTGATCAACTAGATCGGTTAGGGTCTGGTTCGACCCAGGTCAAATCTGGTTCACTCTAAACTTGATTTGTCTGCATCTGGTTAAGTTTGTCTGCTCCCTAGTCTTGTTTCTAGCTCCATAATCCTAGAAGACAAGCATACAAACAAACAAGCAAACCAAACAAGCCTTAGTCTACCTCACATAATGTCTTACCCCTTGCTTTGAGTTCACTCCTTCAAGATTTCTCGTACTACCAACGGTTCACTCTCCTAGGATTTTTCATTTGCTCATAGTTCACTCCTTTTAGTCTTCTCACAACCTAGGGTTCACTCGCCTAGGGTTTTTCTCTTTACCAAGCATTCGATCACCTTGGCCTACCTGGACTTGCCACTTGCCAAACATCCTCTCATCATTTACCTGCTTGGACTTGTCACTTGCCAAACATCCAGTCAACCTTGACCTACTTGGACTTTACCCATACCAAGCATCTAGTCACCCATGATTTGCTTGGACTTTCCCTTTGCTAGTCATCCGGTCAACCTTGACCTTTCTAGACTTTCCCTTTGCCTAGGTGAATCTTGATCTGTCAAGACTTCTATTTGACTGCCAAGCGTTTGGTCAATCAAGTCAACATTGACCTACTTGGATTTCTCACTTACTTCAAAACATGTGGTCAACATTGACCTGTTTGGATAAACTCTTGGTCAATCTAGACCAGACCAAGTACATTGTCAAACATCGAAATCCTAGAGACTAATTACACCAGCAATCTCTCCATTTTTAATGTTTGATAATATGCTTAAGTTAAGCTAAGTGTTCAACCTAACTTTTTAGTTTTATGCCAAAATTGAAAGAATTAGGGTTTCTAACTTAAACTCTTCTTCTCCCCCATTGGCATACATAAAAAAAATAAACTATTTTATGACTCGTAAGGACTTCCTTAGGTTTTACACCAACAATTATAAATATCCCTTAGGTACAATTACCTCCCTTTTCCTTCTTGAAATTACCATTTATTTTTCAAAATATCCTTTTTCTTTGAAAATAGCCACTTAAATTTTCAACATATTTGAAAAACCTTTCAAAATCTTTTTAAAAATATCTATTTCTAAGATTTTTCAAAATCTTTCATTTTAATAATATTTAATTTTCAAAATATGATTTTCAAAGATTTTTTACAAATTAATTTCAAAGAATACTTTCAAGGAATTTTTGAATTAAAAACATATTTTTAAAGAATATTTCAAAAAAATCAAAGTAATTTTAATGATATTTTCTTAAAAAAAATTAAACATAATCTTGGAGATATCTAAAAGATATTTTCAACACAAATTTTGGAACACAAATTTTTAAAAGATCAAATAAATTTTGAAAATTAGTTTTGAAAAACTCCTTTTTAAATTTTGAACTTTCAATAGGACTTCCCCTTAACATGACACTCTCTTATGACATCCTTGTTAACTACAAGGAAAGCATACCAATGTGTCTAGGGGTCTAGGAGTTTAAGGTTGTCCTAAGGAACTAGACTCTAAGTGTTGGTCAACAAAAAATATTTTCAAATTCTATAAATTTTTAAAAAATTATCTATAATTACACCCAAACAATCATGAAATTCATTAAACATCAATATGTTAATCATTATTTTGAAAATAATTTTTGAAAATAATCCTATAAGATTTTGAAAACCATTTCCTAGACATGCACTTAGCCCAAATTTTCCTAATGTACTATCAGCTCACCGCGTCTTGATATTATGTTGTCAAGATCAAACTCCTTTTTCCCTATATATCCCTTACAAGGATAGCATGTATGACATGGTATAACTAACCATGATATATGATAATTAAATGGAAATATTCATGTACATGACAAATATGTCAAGCAAGGCAACCAAACAAATAATACTTATTGATTTCTAATAATGTATTAAATTATCTATTTGACATATTTCAAGTTAACCTATGAATGTGTCAATCCACTTTGGCACATTTTGATTTTTATTTGATTTATTGTTTTCTTAGGTATTATTTTATATATTTGTTCCATAGTAAAAAGGCACTTGACTATAAATAGCTTTAGGAATTGTAGGTTCTTGACTTATGTTTGAATTAGACTTGTAACCCAAGTCTACATTTTGATTGTCTATAAAACTATTACTATTTTTTCCTAACATTTTAATTTCATTTGTCGAAGTCTTATTTTGTTTTTCCAATTTTCCAAAAAACTTGTATTTTCTAAATTTTAAACATTAAGATTTTTTTTTTAATTTTTAAGGATCAAAGATTTATTTTTCAAATTTTTAAGTTTTAAAAACTGATTTATATTCTTTTAAAATTTAAATTGGAATTTTTAAATTTTGAATTAGGCTTTTTAAAATTTGAAAACTTATTTTAAAGATTTTTAAAATTTAAATTTGAATTTTTAAAATTTGAATTATTCTTTTAAAAATTTGAAACCTTATCCTCATGATTTTTAAAATTTTGAAAACTTATCTTTTTAAATTCTTCTAAATATTTAAATTAATCAGATTTAAATTTGTAAATTTAAAATTATATTGATTAATTAAATTTGAATTATTAACCATAGTTGAATTATTACTTTGATTAATTAGATCTTGATTAATCAAATTTAGGTTTTAATCTATCAGATCTAGTTTTGATTAATCTGATCAAGTCCTAGATAATTATTCGAATTAATTCAATCATGGGCTTGATTGAATTGATAAAAAAAAATGTACATAATCTAGGTATCCATCATTTCTAACCGACTAATTTTGAGGTCACCGGCTAGACCCCATCGAAATTTTCCATCAGCCAACAAGGTAATTCGAGAAGCACTCAGAGAGACTCATCCAAGCGGTCAACGTTCTTAGACTTATCGTCACACTAGAGGAAAATCCTTACAATGCAGAATAAATTAAGATTTTGATTTATATGTGTTGGATCATTAGAGACGAGAGAGAGGGGGGGGAGTGAATCTCGTTCGAAAATCTTTTCTTTTTTTGTTCGTAAATCAAAGTAGCAGCGGAAATTAAAACTAAGTAATCACACTTCTTTTTACTTAGTTCGGAGCCCAGCCGACTCCTACTCCAAGAACCCACGACCCTTTGGATCGTATCGATGGGTTAATTCACTATAGTA
>JBBUKS010017390.1:0-11866 GCA_038050645.1 Hedychium gardnerianum
CTCCAAAGCCCCCATCCACGCTCTCATCGCTACTCAACTCCATACACCCATCAGTCACCATCCCTGGATCCAAATCCAAGCCCTCAGCTCCCATCTCGATCAAGACCACAAAGAAGTAGCAAAGCCAAGAGGTCTTCCAAGTTAGTTTGTCCTCGCTGGAGTGTCTCTCATCTTTGTCAGCCTCACCATTCTTGGGGGACCAGCTACCTGAACCATGAGAAAAAAAAATGGGGTTGGGCTACAGCTCAAGACAACTTATACATAAATCCGTCTCTGGGTGCTTCCTTAAGATCATTGTAACTAACTCTTTAGAATATTCTTTCCGTAAAAAGCATATATATATATATATATTGCAAGAACCTTATAGATTCATAATATACACCATTGAATCAAATTAATCTCAACCGTCTATTTAGGAGCATGGCTATAAATAACTCCTTCCTCTTCACTTGAAATCATCCTAAAAGAAATCCTCAATAATATGAAGCTCTCTTTAGTCTTAAACTCTATCAATCTCTCTCGGCTTTTGTCGTATGAGTTGCTAGTGGATTAAGCTTATTTAGCAATTTTACGAGAATAAGTTGTCTATGTATCAGACGGACGAGTAGTGATAATAGCAAGCTTGTGACAATTGATATTGGAGCCAAATTTCCACCATTCAACATCTAAGTATTGCACTTAGAAAAGTAATGGCATCGGATGCTAAGGCCTTGGGAAATCAATCTTATGCATTAAAGGAGCAGCGCACACAAGGAAAATGCGACAAAGCTAAGACAAAGTAGGTGGATATTATTGAAACACGAGTTATTGCCTTAGAGTAACCTATCTCCAAGGTGCAATCTACCATAGAGTTGATTAGTGTTGATAACTTGTAGGAAGATACCTCCATGGTAAAGTCCATTAATGGGGGTCTCACCAACCATCTAGATGGAGTAAAGATGGAGTGTGGTGAGTTAGGTGATTTCACTAAGAAGGTGATGTGTGTGTTTCATCCATATATTTTTCTGTATTGTTATGCATGCATTTGATTCTTCACATGAGTATATTTTACATACTTTCTTTGTTTTTACATTGTTTTTATCTTTTTAATTTGGAGAACTGCATTTTCATTGACAGAATGTGAATTTGAAACTTAATTAGAGACAAAGAACCTTGGAGACGTGCATTCTAACATAACGCACGGTCTGACCGTGTCCTCTGATACGATCGTGCATCATCTTTGGAGCAAGATGAGCAATGGAGAAGCAGTTGGACTTCCAGCATCAAACACAGGCAAGCTGTGTCCCCTGACACGGTCATCCCCCCTACTGTCACTTGATGAGGAGATTTCTAAAGTCGAACACGATTTGGCCATGTCCCCTGACACGATTGTGTTTGGTCGATTGTTGATGTCCAGACACTACTAAAAAGGACCCTTTAATGACGGGAAATCCCGTCATTAAAGGGTCAATTCCCGTCATCAAAGCTCATCAACAATGGTACTAAATACAGTAGGTAGTTGTTGTTAAAAGGCCCAATCGGGAAATGATTAGCGACGGGGAAAAAGTACCATCGTTAATAGCTTTTAACGATGGTATTGTATATCGTCGTTAATAACTCTTAACAATGGAATTGTATACCATCGTTACTTATAATAACGACGGGTTTATATACTATCGTTAATGGCAACAATGATGATCACATGTACCGTTGTTCATAACAACAAAGACGATCATATGTATCTGTAGAGATCTTTTGCAAAAAATAATAAATAAACGTAGCAAAAAATTTAATCCCTCCAGAGACCCAAGCGAATACAGTATACTTCGTTTGGTCAAATTGCTACTTTTGTTGCGTGAACAGTACAATCCCGGTAGCAACTTTGCTTTGACAGATCTCAGCACGATCAAAATGGTCGTGCCTCTTTGGCATCCACACGAACACGCCCTTCGTTCATCGCACGAACTAAGATTCGGAGAAGCACTAACTTCGTCATGCTCGCAATGATCCTCTAGATGGTGGTCAGCCAAGACAAGAAGAAGAAGACCAAGAAGACTAAGAAGAAGAAGAATAACTTCATAATTGGTTTTGGTATTCATCCATGAAATACCAAAAGTTTGCCTCTTGAACTTCCTTCATTAATGCTCCATTAATCTCCATTAATGGAGTGGAATTTAGGTTATTAGATTAACCATTAACCCAATAACCCAATCCGGATCTTTGGATCAACCCATTATAAACCCAATAAGCTTAATCCGGATCCATTTGGATTAACCCATTAATATTAATGTCCATAGTATTTTAGTCAAACTAAAATAAACCTATCTCCAAATCAACATGTTCTTTATGTATGTGACCCAATAGGTTCTTATAACATTGACAATGTCTCTAAAATTATTTTAGATTCATAGGCAATGAGTGGCATCTAGCAATGCATCATTGCTACCCAAGTGACGACAATGTCGAGATTCGACTTAACCTTTCTGTGTCTATTATCTTATATAACTCAATCCTTCTATTCTCGATATCTAGATTGATCCATGAGGCATAGACCATGATATCCTCTTATCAATCTTTGTATTTCTTGATCTCTAAGTAGACTCACTCAATCAAATGAGCTCAATATCTCATATTGATTTTATTTGAGCATGACTATGCATTCTTGTGTCATACTTAATCAAGGGGTCCACAAATATCACTTTTGTCATATGGAAGGGATAGATCCCATCTATATCATTCACATCCCTCTGTATAACTTATTGCATACCAGTGATCGACTTTATAGTCCACCTTGTTACATGTGACGTTTGCTGATACCAAAGTACACAATTCCTTATGTAGGGAACTGTAGTGACTTCAGGTCTAAGGACTATTTATACTAATAGTCACTATGAGAATATTACTGACACTCATATAATGATCCATGAAATTTTCTCATGACGGATCAATTCAATACATATTATTTAATATATACCCATGTGTTAACTTGATATCTTATATTCATGACTTGTGAGATTAAGTCATCAGTTGACCTTGTATATTAATGCTAACGCATTAATATTGTCCTTGTATATTAATGCTTGACTAAGAATGGTTAAGAGTAGTATTCTATATATATCTACAACCTTCCACTATCAATTTAACCAATTGATATCTGTAGACTAGAACCTACTACCCTAGTACATTATTATACTTATTCAATTGGCACTGATCTAAAGTAAATATAATAACTCTAAACTTTATCTTTTATTAATGAAATATGATACAAAATTTCTCTTGTTAATCATCTCATAATTGTCTATTAGGGCTAATATTAATAATACTAACCTCGATGACTCTTGAGCTTCAAATGCAACATGAGCATATGGATGCTTATACAATTATCTACCACCTTCGTAAGTTTTTTGATGAGCAAGATAGGTCTGAAAGGTTCGAGATCTCTAATCTTCTCTTTTGCTCAAAGATGCAATTTGTACTAAATATGAATGGATACATTGAGCGACTAGGATCACTTGGTTTTGCGATGGATCACAGATTCAGTATTGATTTAATTCTACATAGTTTACCCAATAGTTTTTCAAAGTTTGTGATGAACTTTCAGATGAACCATCTTGAGTCCACCATTCCCAAGATGATCAACATGCTCAAGATTATAAAGCCTTCTATTAAGAAAGAACCCAAGACTATGATGTTACTTGATTCCTCTAAGAAAGGTTCTAAGAGGAAGTCAAAGCATCAAGCCAAAGAAGGGAAGAAAAAGGCTAAGAAAGAAGAACCGGTACAAAATGGCCCATGTCACCATTGTGGCAAGATGGGTCACTGGTGAAGAAACTACAAGATCTATCTTGAGCCGTTGAAGAAGAAACCGACATCCGATGCCCCATCTGCTTCAGGTATCTTCATTATTGATTGTCATGCTATTTCCTCAGACACGTGGATATTGGATACTGGGCGTGGCTTACATGTATGTAATGACATACAGGTCCTGAGGAATAGCAGAAGACTTGTCAAGGGAGAATCAAATATGCGAGTTGATAATGGAGCAAAAGTTGCAGTTGTGGCCGTCGAAACATATTTGTTGAAGCTTCCTAGTTGACTTGTCTTAGAACTGGATAATTGTTATTTCATTACTGCATTAATAAAGAATATTATTTCTATTTCTTGTTTAAATAGAAAAAGTTTTCATTTGATGTTTAGTAATAATAGTTGTTACATAACTTTGAATGACATTCTTTATGGTATTAGAACTTTATGCAATGATATCTATGCTTTAGATACATCTGGTGACGTATTCAATATCGAAGAGAGCAACAAGAGTGTTTGAAAAAATAATTAGTTAACCTCCTACTTGTGACATTGTCACCTTGGCCATATAAGCAAGAAACGCAAGTCTGAATTGCAAAGACTTGCAATTCTAGAATCATTTGAATTGGATTTATTTTATACATGTGATTTATTCATAAAAGCCAATATGACAAAGTTACCTGTTTCTGGAAATGGTGAACTAGTGGGAGAGTTGCTTGGCCTCATACATACCGATGTATGTGCACCAATGTCAACTCATGCACGAGGTGGTTATAGCTACTTCATTACGTTTATCGATGATCAGTCATAATTTGGGTATGTGTATTTGATGAAACACAAGTCTGAAGTCTTTGAAAAGTTCAAAGATTTCAAAAATGAAGTAGAAAAATAACTTGATAAAAGTATTAAGATACTTTAATTCGATCGAGGTGATGAATACTTAAGCCAAGAGTTTCAAGATTATCTGAGGGACAACGAAATATTGTCTCAATGAACTCTGCCTTATACACCACAACATAATGGTGTATTAGAGAGGCGAAACCAAACCTTGTTGGACATGGTTAGGTCTATGATGGATTGTATAAGTCTTCCCAAATTCCTTTTGGGGTTATGCACTCGAAACAACTGTTTGAAATCTCATTTATCTTACTTGAAGATATGAGATTATCCTGCTTATGTAAAGAGGACTGTATCAGATAAGCTAGATGTTAAGTCTGATACAATTCAAAGAAGGCATGCTGTATTCCTAGATAAAGAGTTTCTCTTGCAAAAAACCAATGGGAGTAAGGTTAAACTTGAGAAAGTTTAAGAGACTCCAATAGACACTAATGAGATGCCTTGTCAAGAACCATAATCGATTACTCATAGTGATGAGCCATCGGTTAAACCTATGGAGACACTACCTCTTCATAGAACTAGTAGGATATGTACAATTCCTGAGAGATGTGAATTTCTCATAAGTGAATCGAATGACGTATTGCTCATTGAGGATGAGGAACCTACTAATTATGAAGAAGTTATGAAAAGTTCAGAAAGGGACAAGTGGCTAGCATCCATGAAGTTGGAAATGGATTCCATGTATGATAATCAAGTTTGGAACTTGGTCGATCCACCCGAATGCATTACACCTATTGGGTGCAAGGTTATTTTCAAGAATAAAACTAACATAGATGGTAATGTGATTACCTACAAAGAAGGATTAGTGGCGAAAGGCTATCATCAAAAGCATGGTATTGATTATGATGAAACCTTCTCACCAATAGCTATGCTTAAATTCATTCGGATACTCCTAGCCATAGAAGCTCATTATGATTATGAGATATGATAGATGGATGTGAAAACGACTTTCCTTAATGAAAATCTATTTGAGGAAGTGTATATGAAACAACCCGAGGGTTTCACATCTGTCGATAAAAATAAAGTATGCAAGTTTCAACAATCCATTTATGTGGATTGAAGAAAGCATTTAAGTTAGTGATCCATTTATGGATTGAAGCAAGCATCTAGGATTTGGAATATTTGTTTTGATGAGGCGATCAATGAGTTTGATTTCTCATAAAATCCTGACAAACCTTGTGTGTACAAAAGGGTTAGTGGGGGTGCGGTCGTATTCCTAATGCTCTATGTTGATGATATATTGCTTATAGGAAATGATTTGCCAGTTCTGTAGTTAGTTAAGAGTTGGTTGTCCAAAACATTCTCCATGAAAGACATGGGAGAAGCAACTTACATCCTTAGATAGAGATAGATCAAAACGGTTTCTTAGTCTTTCGCAGTCTATATATATAGACAAAGTGCTAAAGTGGTTTAGCATGGATGAATCCAAGAAAGGTTTTATACCCATGCGATATGGGATTCACCTTTTGAAGTTTATGTGCCCACGCACAGAAGATGAGAGGATTTTCATGAGAAAGATTTCCTATACGTCAACGATAGGATCTATCATGTATACTATGTTATGTACAAGGCCCGATGTATCGTAAGTTATAAGTGTCACAAGCAGACACTAGTAAGATCTAGGAATGGATCATTGAGCGGCTGTCAAGATAATCCTTAAGTATTTGAGAAAAACTAAGGATGTGTTATTGGTATATGGAGATAGTGACATGGTTACATGCGGGTATACGAATGTCAACTTCCAAACGGACAAGGATGATTCCAAGTCCTAGCCTGGATACATATTCACATTAAATGGATGCGTAGTTAGTTGGAAGAGTTCCAAGCAAGACACCGTTGCAGATTCTACCACTGAGATAGAATAAATTGCAGCATCGAAAACATCAAAGAAAGTAGTTTAGATCAAGAAGTTCATCACAGAACTAGGAGTGGTTCCGTCCATTATTGAAGTGTTACTAGTTTACTGCGACAACACTGGAGCCATTGCTCAGGTAGAGGAACCCAGGTCTCGAAGTCTTTGGCCAAAGCATTACATGTCAAGAGTACGGGACTCTTGGACACATGTCTGAGTAATTTGAATCCATAGGACAAGGAAGTATAGCTTGGGCTAGGTGTGACGTAGTCAGCATAGTGGGAACTGACACATAAACTATGTCCTGAACCAAGTGGGTATAAGACAAGTGAAAGGAATGAGGCACGACTCATTGTAGCTGCTGAAAGGTTCAGAAATAGTTCTGGAATCAACCTATGATTTTTTAGTCAATTGAGGATCATGATATACTACTAGGTGCCACTCATGATCATTCCATAATTAATAGTTAATTATGGACGACCAACATAAACCAGGAACCTACAAGGTCACACACACTATGAGATTATCCGAGAGACTTAAAACTAGTTTGAGAATTGGATTCTCATATCAATATAGACTAAATTTTGTTGGACCCGACAAAGGGCAAATATGAAAGTTGTTTAGCACAATGGAAGCAATGGTGGGCCATGCCTCTTGTAGGCAAGGTTAGATTCATGATGGTTTAATAATAAACCAAAAGGGTTTGGTTTAGTTATGAACCAAGATGATTTGATTTTGAGCCAAACTTAATGGTAATGGATATGGTTGTTATTGGATTTGGAAGATGACTTGCTCCCCAAGTCATTCATTAGGTGTATAAATATAATCCTCAATGAAGAAAATTGATGATTCTAGGTGCAATCATCAAACAATAGCATATTCAATCCATTTAAATACTGTATAAAACATTATGCACTTTATGTAAATAAGTGAGGGTATTGAGCCCGGATGTTATCCTCAAGCTCCCAGGTTGCCTCTTCGTCAGTATGATGTTTCCATCCAATCTTGATAAGTCAGATGATTTTGTTTCACAATTGGCGCTCCTTGCTATCACGAATACGCACAGGAACCCCCTCATATGTAGCATCAGACTGAAGTGGAACCGACACATCTCTCAGAATTTGGGTAGAGTCTGGCACGTACTTCCTCAGCATAGACACATGAAACACATTATGTACACCTACAAGAGTCGGTGATAGTGCCAACCGATAGGCTACCTCACCTATTCTCTCTAATATCTGGAAAGGCCCAATGTAGCAAGGAGCTAATTTGCTTTTCAGTCCAAAACACTTAACTCCTTTAGTGGGAGAGACACACAAAAACACATGATCATCTATGGTAAACTCCAAAGGTCTTCACCTCCGATCTGCATAACTCTTTTGTCAATCGTGGGCCTCTGAAAATATGCATCGGATAATGCGTACTAACTCTGCATCATGCTGAATACTCTATGGCCCCAAAATCTGTGGTTCACCAACCTCATCCCATAAAATAGGAGATCTACATGCTCTGTCTGTTCTAGTTCTACCAGTTCCAATTCTAAGAAAATCTTGTACTAAATCTGTAACTATCGCTCGGTGACTAGCTAAAACCTCATACAGATGATGTCTCCGTATTTTCAGTGCAGAGATAATAACTGCTAATTTCAAATTGTGAATAGGGTAATTCTTCTTGTGTTTCTCTAGCTGACGAGAAGTATATAATACCACTCATGCGTGATACATCAAAACTACACCCAACCCCTGCAGCGATGCATCAGTGTATAGCACAAATCCATCTTTCCCCAACAGGGAAATACGAAGACAGGTGCAGTAACTAATCTTTGTTTGTGCTCTTAGAAACTTGTCTCGCAAGCCTCTGTCTATGTACAATTCTCTCCTTTCCTGGTCAATTGATTCAATGATAGAGCAATGCTGGAGAAACCCTCCATAAATCTTCGATAATATCCAGCCAATCCTAGAAAACTACGGACCTCTTGTACTAACTTCGGTTGCTCCCAACTGGAAACAACCTCTATCTTCTGAGGGTCTACAGATATGCTCCTACTCGAAATCACATGTCCGAGAAATCCCACCGAAGACAACCAAAATGCACATTTGATAAACTTCGCATATAGATGCTCTCATCGAAGCATCTCCAGAACTATGCGGAGATGTTGTTCGTGTTCCTTCTCAATCCGTAAATAAATCAAAATATCGTCATTGAAGACAATAACAAACTGATCCAAATACTTAAGGAACACCCAATTCATCAAATTCATAAAAATAGCAGGGGCATTTGTAAGCCCAAATGACATCACCAAAAACTAATAATGCCCATACCGGGTATGAAATTTTGTCTTCTAAATATCTGCATCTCTTACTCTAAGCTGATGATAACCTGAGCGCAAGTCAATCTTAGAATACACACATGTATTCTTTAGCTGATCAAATAAATCCTCTATCCGTGGTAGGGGATATTTGTTCTTGATTGTCACTGAATTCGGTTGTCGATAGTCAATACACAATCTAAGTGATTCGTACTTCTTTTTGACAAAGAGCACTTGAGCTCCCCAAGGTGAAACACTAGGGCGGATAAATCCTTTATCCAACAACTCTTGTAATTGTATCTTAATTTCTTCTAATTCCTTTGGTGCCATTCTGTATGAAGCCTTTGATACCGGAGTTGTACCCAGAATCAATTCAATCATGAATTCTACCTGCCTTTTCGGGGGCAAGTAGGGGAGTTCTTTCAAAAATACATCCGGAAATTCTCGAACTATCGGAATATCCGAGAGCTGTGAAACAATATCTCCCTTAGCTCTAATCATCGATAATTAGTATCCCTAACAACCCTGAGAAAGTAGCATATGTGCTTGCAGTGCTGAAATGGTAGAAACTCCATCATCCCTGGTCCCAGCGAACTCCCAAGAGGGTTAATCCGAAGGTTGGAAGGTGACTACTCTCACTCAACAATCAACCGTGGGTAGTCAACCAACTCATGCTCAGGATGGTGTACAATTATGTCATAACGAGCACCTGGAGATCCACTATTAGTGAATGTCTAGTGAAATCCAAGGGACATCCCCTGACTTCTTGACTAATGGTCAATACCTCTCCAGATGGAAGAAATACCGCTAAGTCATGTGATCCGAGTGTAAAAACTCTACCAGTTCTTACCTAACAATAGTCTATCTAATACCTCTCAAGGCATCATGAAATAAAATCCAAGTAATGGGCTGATCCTGAAAATCATCCTTTGATGAACCAACTAGTAACGACCTAATCTCATAGATAGTATACAACTAATGCAGCCTTCTATTCGTCAGTGCAAGTCATGTACTCGTATATGCCTTCCTGGTTATCTAACCAAGTACGAGAAACTAAACTATTGTAGTTTCCATGAACTAGAGTAAATATGTCCTTAACTAAATGAGTCAACCCTCGTATTCGGGCTCTATCCATCACCCAGCTAGTAGTAATATGAGTTAGTACAATTGGTGATATTCCCTGAGATCGAAATCTTGGACCTCTTTTAGGGGTGTGATGAGCCTGACTCATGCTATCAGACTCAACCTCAGTCGGAATCCTAGAAAAACTCACATCTCAGGTATCAAGTCTAGGTACCACTGACTCAACAAATCATCTCCATGATTGACTCGGACCACGGTCACAAACAGTGACTGATCTACCTCAACTCATACCTATAACAGACAGCTATTTAAGAATTAACTATAATATACAATACCAGTAAACAACTTACCTCCTATAACCGGAGATGTCCTGTCGCTGCCTTATCTTAAAATTAAAAAAAAAGTCAAATCGAGGAAAATAAATAACGATATCCAAAATACGAAAATAGGCTTTTGTAACTTGTGGCTCCGATACCAATAAATTGTCATGCCTCGAGAGTATACTTATCCATTAAAAAATGGACAGTACTCCCCTTGTAACAATCACAAATTATGGTTACACAACCTAGCAGTTGATAACAATATCAACACCACACAAATATATCCACAACTAGCAGATCAACATATAAGAAAAAAACCACAAGCAGATAAAAAAAAGCATGGTGCGTGTCAGCATGACTTAACATCGCAACAACAACCCTAAATGAATACCAAATAGAAATCCAAATCCACGACATAGTACACTTATTACAATATAAAAGTAGAAAAACAAACTAAAATAATAAAATGCAGAAACCCTCCATGTGACGTAGGACATGCAGACAGGATCTCCCGGAGATAATATAGGTCATCTAATTGATACTTGAAAATAATAGACACAACAAAAGGGAAGTGAGTCCAAATGACTCTACGGGTATAAGAAAGATAGTGCATGATAAATATAACAGTAAGAGAACAAGGTACATACAATCTCATTAGAAGAACTCTACCATATATATATGGCTAGGTACTGTACATATGCTCAACTCTGTAGGTATATAACTCAAATCTCCAATAACATAACAATATCACTAACCATTCTAACACAGTCCAATATTAGGTATAAAACCTAACTCCAACCTATGGGAGCTATCACGGACGTAGGTGAGTCATAAATGTACATATATACATATACATCTCTTGAGTTCACAATCATAACATGCAAGTGCAACAAATATCAAATGCATATGCAAAGCATGGTCACTCTAGCATACCCCTCTAGCTACCACGACATCTGTGTGGCCGAGGGGGGCAGAATGGTGACACTAATCGCACTCCAGCTACCACTACTCTTAGTGGTTGAGTGGTCAAGATGTAGGGCAACCATCTAGCTAGAACAAGAGGTCTCTGCCTCCACGATGCTCCAGCTACCATTATCCAAGTGGTCGAGCGTCACGACAAGACAAACTGCTCCACTCCAACTACCACTACTCTGAGAGGCCGAGTTGGCAGAAATATGACTGATGACTCTCTTAACCACAAGAGAGACAATGGTCATCAGCATATAGGTGGCATATAGTGCATAATGAAATGAGCATCACACACATGAGCAAGCATCACATACACATATATATCATAACATAGTATAATAAACTCACATAAGACGGACACCTATGAAACACACCATACACATGTGTAATGACCTACGATACACACCATATAGATATGCACCAGACAACAATATATATAACAATAAAATGACATAAACATCACATGAATTCAATTCTTATCAAACATACCATTCACGTGTGTAACGACCTACGATGCATACCATACACGCATGCACCCAACTGCGATACACACCATACACGCATGCACCCAACTGCGATACACACCATACACGTGTGTACCACTATCAATCATGGATAATCAAAATACGAGACTGCATGGATAATCAAAATAGA
>JBBUKS010017400.1:0-11865 GCA_038050645.1 Hedychium gardnerianum
AGGTGATCAATGTGCTTTGTCAAATAAAGCCTCAAACGATGATCATTTGAATAGCTGAATGCTATCCATAGAGATATACAAACTCCACCAAGTGTAAATGATCCTCTCAGCTGCCTCCGAAATCTATCACGCATGATCACAACAGATCCTCTAGTGTTCGTGTAGCGCATTCTAACTATCCATCTATCCGTTGTGAAAAATTATACCAAAATGAAGCTCTGTAAGCCTACTTAAACACTGCCAAAAATCGTGACGTAAAATACGAATCTCTATCCGATGTAATACTTTGAGGTATACCATGAAATTTGATAATCTCTCTACCATATAACTCCATCAGACAATCCAAAAAGTCAATCCTACGGATCGGTAGAAAATGTGCGGACTTGGTTAATCGCTCTGCGATCACCCAAATTGCATCATGTCCTATCCGTTTTCGGGTAACCCTACCACGAAGTCCATAATGATATGTTCTCATTTCCATTCCAGTATCAAAATCTTCTAAAACAACTCTGCTGGTCTCCGCTGCTCAACCTTCACTTGTTGACATGCCATACATCGATCGTCAACCCACAAATTCCGTTATGTCTCATTTTCATGTCATTTCACCCGTAGAGCGCTCAAGTCTCTATACATTCGGTTATCATCCAGATGAATAGCGAATCAAGATTGATACACTTCCGAAAATAAGTCTTCTTTGACTGGGTGTGCCCTAGGTACACACCATCTTCCACTAACATATAGGATGTCATTTTCATCACAAGAGAATTTTGTTTGCGGTCCTGAAACCACTCTACTACACAGATACCGTAATGCTGATCATTAGCCCGTACTTCTAAATTTATTCCAAAATGGGGAACCGAGCAACCCTGGATATCAAAATCTCATGCTCTGTCTGTTCATGTTCTACTAGTCTCATTTTTGAGAAACTCTGTATCAAATCCGTAACTACCGCTCAGTGACTAGCTAGAACCTCATACAGATGATGTCTCCATATTTTCGACGCGAAAATAATAGTTTTCACTTCCCAAATCGTAAACAGGGTAGTTCTCCTCACGTTCGTCCAGCTGATGAGAAGTATATGATACCACACATGCGTGTTGCATCAAAACTTCACCTAACACTTGCAGCGATGTATCAATGTAGAGCACAAAACTATTTTTTTTTCCCAGAGGAAAACACGAAGACGAGTGCAGTAACCAGTCTTTGTTTAAGCTCTTAGAAACTTGTCTTGCAAGCCTCTATAGACGAAATTTTTTCTCCCTTCCTGGGCAGTCAAGTCAATGGCAGAGCAAAGCTGGAAACATCCTCTACCATTCTCCAATAATATCCCATCAGTTCGAGAAAGCTATGAACTTCCTATATTATCTTCGGCTGCTCCCAACCGGTAACAGTCTCTATCTTCAAAGGATCCACCGATATCCCTCTACCGGAGACTATATGTTCGTGAAATCCCACTAATAATAGCCAAAATGCACACTTACTAAACTTCGTATAGAGACGTTCTCGTCGAAGTGTCTCCAGAACTATGTGAAGATGTCGTTCATGCTCCAACTTTGACCGGGAGTAAATCAGAATGTTGATCATAAAGACAATGAGTCATTCTGTACAAAGTCTTTGATATTGGAGTCATGCCCAGAATTGACTCAATTATAAAATCCACTCACCTTTTCAGGGCAAGACGGGGAGTTCTTCCGAGAATACGTTCGGGCATTCTCACACTATAGGAACGTTCAAGGGCTGTGAAGTACCATCTTCCTCAGCCTTAATAAAAGACCGAAGATATTTCTTCATCCTTAGTCTCAATGAATTTCCACGGGGTGTTCCGAAAGTCGGAAGGTGACTACTCTTGCTCAATAGTCAACTATGGCATAATGGTTAATCAACCAAGCACATCCAGTATGATGTCCAATTCTGTCATAACGAGCACCTGAAGATCTACTACCAATGCATGACTTTCGAAGTCCAAGGGCATCCCCTGACTTCTTAACTGATAATCAGAATCTCCCCAAATCGCAGAGGTACCACTAAGTCATGTGGTAAGAGTGTTAGACTTCTATCAATTCTTACATGACAATGATCCATCTAATGCCTCTCAAAGGCATCTCGAAATAAAAGTCCAAGTAATGGCCTGATCCCGAAAATCGCCCTCTGCATCATCCACCCAGTAATGACCTAATCTCATTGGTGGTATAATACAGCCTTCTCGGCGTTAGTACAAGTCATGTACTCATATGTGTCTCCATGGTTATCTAACCACACACCTGCGACCCAATGGTCATATCTCCCTGAAAATAGAGTAATTTGATCTTTTATCGATCGATCAACAATGACATATGATTTCTATCCATCACCCAGCTAGCTAGTCTGGATCGGTACAGTTGGTGATATTCTCCTAAGACAATAATCATGGACCTCTCATAGGGGTGTGATGAGTCTGACACATGCTATCAGCCTCAACCACAGTTGAAAACCCTAGAAAAACTCACCTTTCAGACATCAGTTCCAGGTCCCATTGACTCAACAAATCATCTCCGTGGTCGACCTGAACCACGGTCGCAAACAATGGCAAATCTAACTCAAATCATACCTATCACAGACATTAAGGTAAGAATTTATAGAAAATTAGGTTACCTGCTACACAACTTCTTATTGCTCGGAGTTATCCTTCCACTGTCATATCCCAAAAACTCAAAAAAATCACATCGAGAAAACAAATCGCGACAACCAAAACACGAAAAATAGGCTTTCGCAACCTATGGCTCTGATACCAATAAATTATCACGCCCCAGGAGTATATTTATCCGTCAAAAAACGGACAGCACCTCCCCTGTAACAATCACAAATTCCTGGTATACAATCACAAAACAAATAAACATATATACCCCACTTGGATATTCACATCCATGCAGTGTAATAGATGATAAAAATATCCTACCCGGGTATGCACAACCACACAGTGTATAAAATGATATAACCAAAACAACATAAAGAATAAAAATGGTCTACACGACCAGAAAACTAAAACATACAATTGCGAGTCGGCCCAGCTTATGACGCCAAGTACACGATCAGAAACAAATCCGAAATATAAATACAAATTAATTAATACAATACATGAGTAATAATCAAATACGGAAGCTAAAACAAACCAACATAGTATGGAAATAAATCTGGAGCTCGATGTGAGAGGGACAGCGCGGGCAGAAATCCTCCAAGCGACCCAATTATAATCCTACTAACAAGAAAAACAATAATAGAAATAGAGGTGGTAAGTACAAAGGAATACTCAGCGGGTATAAGACAGATAGTGCATTAACAATAACAAGTACAGTAACTCAAAGATATATAGGAATTCAAAGGTATACAGTCTCACAGAAATAATATACTCACCATCGAATGATAACACTCGTATGTCACTACTATACTCGCACCCTACTCAACTGCACATAGTATCAAGAGTAGTGCCAATAATACAGAATATGGGTATAGCATCACATGTGCATGTACTCTCAATAATCAAAATAAGTACAGCATCTCCTATGCATGTACCATCAATAACCAGCATAAGTATGACATCTCATATGCGTATATCGATAACAGTATCAGTAATTGGGGTCTCGTATGTGGGAGCAACGCTCCACCACAGGATATACAAACGACCAAGACACCCAACTCGTCAACTATGAACTACAGGAGAAACGCTCTACCATGATACTCGTGGGCAGTCCGTAAATGTCAGGATCCCTGTCTGCGGGAGAACGCTCTACCAAGAATGGCCTCCTGGGCAGACAGGAGGTAGCTATCTAGCTACGGGCTGTGGGAGAAACACTCTACCACGTATAACCTCGTGGGCAGCCAGGGTGTAACAATCCAAATAGTAGCATGTCTACAACTCACTCAACCAACTAAATAGGAGACATAGCCGATAGCATGCAATGCAACATCGGAATGCTACGACTCACTCAACCAACCTAATGGGAGTCATAGCCGATAACATACATGTAATATCGTGATGTTATAGCTCACTCAACCAACTCAATGGAACACATAGCTGATAGCATACATGCATCTCCGTGATGTCACGACTAGCTCACACCGAAGGGAGCCCTGATCGCTAGCATACATGCATCATCGATGCTACGATTCACTCAACCAACCTAATGGAAGACATAATCGATAGTATACATGCAACACCGTGGTGGAAGGTAAACAAGTAAATCTACCATCACATATGTCTAACTACATATCATTCCACATATCAATTCCAATTAACATTCCACAAGTAAATCTATTCCAATTAACAAATCTCTTAAACCCACATATCATTCCACATATCAATTTTCCATCCATTAACTACATGAAACCCTAGAAATTAGATCTAACATCTAGGTAACATCAACCCCCTAACATGAATCCATAATTTTTGTTATACTTACTATTAATCATACCAAATCCAATTTAGTAATAGATTCAATCACACCTTCTAATCTAACATCCCATAATCACAGTTGTAGTTATATTCAAGAACAACAAATCTTCACCCAAATTGAATACACCACCATTCGAATCAACCAAAATTTATCTACACTAAAGCCCAACTTATTAACTCATCTTATACCAGCCGGAGGTGGCCGAAGGTGAGGATTGGGTGGCTAGAATAGTACTATAATAGTGACTAGCTGATCGGAACAAGGGTGGCAGCGCAGCACAGCGAAGATGGCCAGAATATGGCTGGATCAATAGCAACGACCCTAGAAATGGTCGAAAACAAATCTAACCATCAATCCAAGGCTAAAACAATCCAAATTGAACACTAAACAACCCTTACCCTCACTAGAGGTGGCTGGCTAGAGCTAGACTAGGATGGTCGGATGTGTGCACTGATCGACGACGGATGGGGGCAGCCAATCTGTGGCCAAAGAGGAGGTGTTGGGTGGTCGGAGGTCAAATCTGGCCAGAGTGCTAGAGTGACTGCTAGATCCAGCCGACAGTGACTTGTAGAAATTGGTGGCCTACAGATCTAATCCACCCTCACTGATGGTGGTCGGAATAATGTTGGTCGACGAAGGAAGGAGACTAGATCTGTCTTGTCACTGGTCACCGGTCGTCCGATCTGTGGCATCGCCGATTGGCCTCACACAAAAGGGCTCGAGAGAGAGACGCAGCTGAATCTCGTGAGGAGAAGAGAAAGAAGAAGAATAACGATGGTGGATTGATGGGGAAGTGTTGGTGACAATGGGGCGGCAACGACGAGTGAGGGAGAGGAGGAGGCAGCGATTGGGTCTGGAGAGGAGAATCGGGAGAGAAATAAAGATAGAAATAATGAAACTTAGGTTTTTATTTTTAACTTTACGTTAATGGAATTAATCAACTCCCAACTTAATTGATATTCCAAACAGGCTTTCTCAAAGCTTAATAATTATATCTCCTTAAACTCGTCATATTAACTTCATTTAAATCCAGAAAAATTCTTTAAAAATCTATAGGATTATTCCTCAATTAACACCTATTATTTTATTATTTTAATTTGTCATATTTAACACTTACGTGATGGATTGCCACCACTTAAGAGAAGAATTCATCTTATTAATTTCATTGTAGAAGCAATAATTCCTAATTGCACGACTTAAGGAGCAATTCTGAGGAGACAAAGGAGCTTGGAAGATAGCTTGAAGAGTTGATAGGAAAAGTATATGTTTGAGAAATGAGATGTGGATTTTGTTTTTGTGGTTGTAGATAGTTTTCTAAATTGGCTTATTTTGTTCCTTGTAAGGAAAAGGACAATGCTAACAAGATTGCTTAATTGTTCTTTAGAGAGATTGTGTGACTTCCTCATGTGCCGAGAAGTATAGTTTCAGATCGTGGTGCTAAGGACACAAACTTTTATTTTTTACAATTTATTATCCACAAACTGATGGACAAACTGAGATAGAGAGAGTAAATCAAATTTTGTTTACTTTATTATAAATTATCATTCAAAAGAATTTGAAGTGATGTATGGGCTCTACCTTTTAACTCCAATGTATTTTGTCACCTTTGTCTATCTCATATTAGTTTAGATAATACAAGTAAAATGTGTGAGACAAAATGCATGAAAAAAATTTAGTTACAAATTGAAAAATAACTAAACAATATGTTGGATCGAGAAACGTGCTAGAGAGGGTGAATAGCACACTTTGTACGTGTTTGAAATTCGTTCAAAAAAAACCAAAGAGTCGTGCAGCAGAATAATGAGACAGAGTAAAAGAACACTTTGGTTTACTTGGTTCGCAGCCTCGTGGCTACTACTCCAAGTCCCGCAGCCAAGTTGATCGCTTTGGGGGGAATCACTAATAACCTTTTTCTCAAAAAAGAAGAAGATTCGCTTCTTTTACAAGTGAATGGTTCGGTAACAAACCTATCGAGCCTTAATAAATTAAACATGAGAAGAAAGCATGAGTAATAGAAAGCAACAACTAAACGTTACCCAAAGCTAGACTCATTTGAGCTCGTAGCGGCACCATGTCGTTGTTGCGTCGTTATGGCTTGAGTGTTGCAGTGTTTTGTAGTTGGAGAAGCGTAGTAGAGCGCGAAGATCGATGATCCGAAGAATCTGGTCGTGACCTTGTTTATAGCCTAATCCAGGCATCTGGATTGGTATAGGGCGCTCTAGCAACTCCTATCTGATCTAAGGTCGTAGCTGGCTGGCCAATCCGGGCACCTGGATCCCTTCCGGGCACCTAATCCGCTAACGTGGCATCACTTGGTTGAAGCCCTCTCCGACCTCTTCTGTCGCAGTATTATCCCTTCCTGGGTGCCTGGATCCCTTCCGGGCACCTGGGATCTGACGTGTGTCGACCAACCAGGACCCACCACCTCATCTGGATGCAGAGTTGTGTTCGAGCAATCCAGGCGCCTGGATCCATTAGGGGTGCCCGAACACCCAATCGCCTGGATTCATTCCAGGCGCCTGGAGTCCCTTTTCCGGTACTTAGTTTTTTGCATCACAATATTAGCACAGATATTTGACTGAGTGTAATTGGCAGCTCTTCGAGCTGTCCAATCTCAACCTTAGATTTTTCGTGAAACCTCAGGTTGGATCGACGCCTACTGCTCTCTTTCCAAGAGCGCGTCCTCACTACTGCACTCGGGAGAGTTTACCTGATGCCAAGTTTGGTCCACCCGACCTACTTGGACTTTTGCTTAGCCTAATCTTGACCCTCGGGACTTTCCACTAGACCTCCGACCCTCGACCTATCTAGACTTCTGCCTCGTATCCTCGACCCCCAAGATTTCCTGCCTGGTGTCCTCGACCCCCAGGACTTCCTGTCTGATGTCCTCGATCTGCTAAGATTTCCACGTGGTCCCTCTAACCAGGACTTACTTGCCTAGTTGCAACTAGAGTTTCCCTGTAAGCTCAATCAACATGTTAGAAAATTACAAGACTTAACTTAAACCTCTTGCCAAGATCAAAACCATAGGTTCAATCGTATGATACATCCTGCACCAACAATCTCCCCCTTTTTGATTATTGGCATTTGGTTAAAGTTAAGTTCAATTAAAGCACAATCATTTAGGGAGTTAGATAACTAAGAACTTCAACAACAGTTTAAGGAGATAAAAAGGTGAAAAGAAATACCATGCTCCCCCTTAATCTAACATCTCCTCCTAAATACATGCAAGTGGTTTTAATGGTTTTAACTTGGTTACTTTACTTATATATCCCCCTTTGCCACTTATCAAAAAGGTATTTGAAATTTGAGGAAAAAATATTTTGGAGTGAAAAATTGAGAAACAAATCAAATTATATAAGATCAATACTAAGTGAAAATTGAGAAAATGAAGAAGAAGTTGAATGTTATAATTGGAGAGAAGAAAATTGAAAAAAAAACAATTTTTAATAACAAAATTTGAAAACAATTTTGAAACACAAAATTTTAAAAAAAAACTTTGAAAACAATTTTGGAAGAAAAAATTGAAAAGCAAAAAAAAATTGAAAAGAAATTTTTGAAAGCAATTTCTTGAAAGTAATTTTGAAAAAAAAATTAAAAGGCAATTTTTGAAAATAAAATTTTTGAGAAAAAAACATCTTATTTTTAAAGGAGAATATTATGTCATTGCCTAATGTCCAAGAATGAAAAAAAAAACAAAATAATTTTTTTAAAATAAATCATAAAAATAAACATTTAAAAATTAGTCCTTAAGTAAATATCTAAACCCATTTTACCCAAATGATAAAGAATGATCATTGAGTTAAGCTTGCGTTCAGTCACATTAAGTGATTAATATTTGTTTATACTCCTTTTGTTCATGTTAATGCACTTGTTCAACATCTTGAATCTGGAATACAGTCCTAAATGTCTCACATCATTCTACGTTGTGTAAAACACAAGCAAGTTAGATCTAGGTGTTGTGAGACATTCTGACTCCTTAAGATTGCTATAGGATCATGATGTCTAAGGTAAGAACCTAGGCTAAGTTCATTTGGAAAAAAAATCAATACTAATAAATAATTAATAAAATTATATTAAATATAAATTCCTAGTCTACTAAACACATACCTAACTATCTTCTGGGTATGCTAAACTCAGTTTCTGGAAGAGGTTTGGTAAAGATATCAACTAAATTTGACTTTGATTCAACATAATCTAGCACAATCTCAGCTTAGCTACATGGTCTCTAACAAAGTGGTGTTTGACTTCTATATGTTTGGTCCTTGAGTGTTGAATTAGATTTTTTATTAAATTAATTGAACTTATATTGCAATTAAGACTTTGAAACTTTTGTAATCAAGTTGAAAGTCTTTTAGGGTGTGCATCATACATAATAGTTGAGCTACACATTCTCTTAGTGTTATGTATTCAGCTTCAGTTGTTGATAGTGCAACACAGTGTTGCTTTCTATTACTCCGGTTGACTAGACATTGACCTAACATTTGGCAACTATCATTTGTGTTTTTTCTGTCTAGTTTACAACCAACATAATATGAGTCTGAGTATCCTAACAAGTCTAAGGTATTTGTCCTAGGGTACCACATTCCTATATTTAGAGTTCCTTTTATATATCTTAGGATTCTTTTGGTTAAGGTTAGATGAGACTCTTTGGCACAAGACTGATATCTTGCACACATTCCTACTACAAAAAGTATGTCTGGTCGGCTTACAATTAGGTATAGAAGACTACCTATTATACTTCTATAGTATTTTGGGTCAACATTTTTTCTTGTTAAGTCATTATCTATTTTTACATTTGTTGCCATGGGGGTTTTTAACTCTTTTGCACTTTCCATATTGAATTTTTTTATTAGTTCCTTAGCATATTTATTTTGGTGAACATAAATTCCATCCTATGTTTGTTTTATTTGTAAACCTAAGAAGAAATTTAATTCACCAACGAGGCTCATTTCGAATTCATTTTCCATTAGTCTTGTAAATTCATTTAAAAGTTTAGAGTTGGTTCACCCAAAGATTATATCATCCATATAGACTTGGGCCACAAAGATTTCTTTTCCTAAAGTTTTTATAAATAAGGTTGGATCAATCTGACCCTGATTAAAACTTTTAGATGTTAGGTAGGTAGACAACTTTTCATACAGGCTCTTGGGGCTTGTTTTAATCCAGACATAGCTTTCTTAAGTCTGAATACATGGTTTGGGTGGTGAGGATCTTCAAACCCAGGTGGTTGACTTACATAGGCTTCTTCTTTTATAAGGTCATTTAGGAAGCTAGACTTGACATCCATTTGATATAACATAAATCTTTTGTGTGCAGCATAAGCTAGCAACATCCTAATGGACTCAAGTCTAGCAACTGAAGCATAGGTTTCATCATAGTCTAATCCTTCCACTTGGCTGAATCCTTTGGCCACTAACCTGACTCTGTTTCTTACTATCTCACCTTTGTCATCTAGTTTATTCCTAAAAACCCATTTAGTGTCAATTTTGGACTTGTCTCTTGGTAGGGGTACTAGGTTCCAAACTTGGTTTCTCTCAAATTGGTTTAACTCTCCTTGCATTGCTATAATCCAATCGGGATTAAGAAGAGCTTCTACTATAGTTTTTGGTTATATTTTGGATATTAGAACTATTTGGCTCAAGTTTCTAGGTGTTGACCTAGTTCTGACTCCTAAATTCGGGTCTCCTATGATTTGATCACTAGGATGATTAGTTGTGGTTCTGGTGTTTGGTTCAACTGATTTAGGGTTTGATTCAAGTCTATTGTTGGTCAATTCGAGTTGTTCAGTTTTATCATTTATTCTTGGCTCAAGTGTTGAATTAGATTGACTTAGGGTATTGTCTTCATCAAAAGTAACATTTAAGGTTTCTTCCACTTTTAGGGTTTGTTTGTTAAAAACTCTAAAGGCTCTACTTGTTGTTGAATATCCTATGAAAATTCCTTCTTGTGATTTTGATGTAAACTTACCTAGGTAGTCTTTAGTGTTTTATATGTGTACTTTGCATCCAAAGACCCTAAAGTATTTTAGATTTGGTGTTCTGTTGTAACAAAGTTCATATGGTGTTTTATTATGAAATTTGTTAATTAATACTCGATTTTTGGTATAATAGGTTGTATTAATGGTTTCGACCCAAAATTTATTTGGTAGATTATATTCATTTAGCATAGTCTTAGCTGCTTCTTGTAAAGTTCTATTTTTTTTGTTCAACTAAACCATTTTGTTGAGGAGTTCTAGGATAAGAGAATTCATGGTAATAATCATTTTCTAGACAAAATTTAGTAAACCTATGATTTTCAAATTCTCTTCCATGGTTACTATTAAATATGATAAATAAAATAATAATAATAATAATTTAAATAATGAGTGTTAATTGAGAAATAAACTTATTGAATTTTTTGGAAATTTTTAAGAGTTTTTCTGAAATTTTTCGGAGCTAATACGATAAATTCACGGGGATATAAATAATAGGCTTTTATAAAGACTGTTTGAAATACTAATTTAGTTGGAAGTTGATTGAATCAATTAAAACCTAGGTTGAATTAAATAAACCTAAGTATAAATATTATAAACCTAAGTTATATATATATATATATATATATTAAACTATTTAATTTCTTTGTTTCCTGTTTAAACCTACTCAATCTTTCCCTTCTTCCCTGAAACAACCAAAGCGTCATTGTCACCTCCACCTCTCGCCTGTCGCCACCGCCCGATTGCCGCCAGTGCTGCCTCATTGACCCACCAACGCCTCCCCTTACCTCTTTCCTTTCTCCTCTCCCTTCTCCAGTCGGCATCACGAAATCCAACCGTCGTTGACTTCTCTTCTCCGACCTCAACTTCCACTCGACATAGTCATTCCCCTCATTGACCACTGTCGGCTACAAGCCCCGATCAGATCAGGATCAGAGAGGCCAGGTTCGATCCTCTTTCTCTCAGCCAGATTGGCCACTTGGGTCCGATCTGACATCGTTGGTCATTGGCCAAATTTTTCCCGAGAGCTGTGAATATGATTTGTAAATCCAACCATAGTTGGTCATCAGCTAGCATTCACCGGCTAGCACATCTTCTAGCTGGCTCTGATTTGCTCTCAGCCACTTCAGTATCGGTTGCCATCCAAAATTCTTTGTCCGGCTATTTTGGTCAAGCTCCGACCAACTATCATCAATGAAGGTAAGGATAGTTTAATGATCCATTTTGGGTGTTTTGGTATTTGATTGTTGGTTGAATCTGACATCCGATCATTTCTAGGTTGATATTGCGAATTTGGCTATCTTCACAATGCTTCACTGCCAACTTGGTTTTGGCCTTTGCTATGATCATCTCCATCCACACTTGTTGAGTTTCCGACAGCCACAATCCATACAGGTAAAGGTTTGTTGATGTTGTATAGAGGTTGTAGTAGCATGGGTATAAGATGTGTTGTGAGTTCTG
>JBBUKS010017411.1:0-10087 GCA_038050645.1 Hedychium gardnerianum
CGAAGATGATCAAGCTCGTTTCCAGCGACGGTCGAGAGTTCGAGGTGGAGGAGGAGGTCGCCTTCCAATCGAAGATCATCAAAGACATCGTCGCCGACGCCGACGACGTCATCCCCCTCCCCACGGTCAGCTCCAAGGTTCTGATCCAGGTCATCGAGTACTGCCAGAAGCACGCCGCCGTCGATTCTTTCCCATTGTCGCCCTCCTCCTCCGCCGCCTCATCCTCCATCTCATTGAAGCCCGTCTCGGACCCGGCGCTCAGGGCCTGGGACAACGAGTTCGTAAATCTCGACAATTCCTCCCTCTACGATCTCCTCATTGTACGTACCGAAGAAGAAAGCATTTCCTTTTTCCCCTTTTCGTGATTATTCTGTTATTTGAAGATATCTAATTAAAGACGCCTTTTTTTTTGGTTTTGGGATCGATCGAAACAGACTGCAAGCTACCTGGACATTGAAGGACTGGTGGATTTGGTCCTCGAAACCGTCGCCGACAGGATCAAAGGGAAGCAACCGCAAGAGATTCGCCAGCAGTTTAACATCACGAATGATTTCACTCCTGAGGAAGAGGAAGCCCTCCGGAGTGAGAACCCCTGGGCATTCCAAAAAAAGTGATTCTAATTTGAAGCCACTTTTTAATTATCCGTTGTAATTATAAGAACATTTTTTTTATTGATAATAGATAGACCATCTTTCCCTAGTTCGCAATTCAACAAACTATTGAGGAACCATGGGTTATCAGTTGCTGCAAAAGGCGCAGAGTTTAGGTCTACAAGACGGCAGTTCATTCTTAATGCAACAAAAAATAGGGCGGTAAATAAATTAAGTCGAGTCAAATTTTGGAATGTTCAAATTTGTTTGATAAGATAATCAAGTCGAGCCGAACTTAAAATGAACCAAACTTTTGAAATATTATTCAAACTTGATTTGATTTATTTTTTATGAGCTTGAGCTTATTTGAAGTTTGGCTTGAACTTGGTTCGTTTAAATGTTATCGAGTTCTTACTTCAAGCTTAGTTTGAGTTTGGTTCGTTTAGATGTTATTAAGCTCTCAATTCAAATTTATTTGATTGCTTGAAATCTTTACTTATTTGGTTATTGAGCTTGATAATTAAAATTTATTTATTTATTTTATTTATTTAGCATGTTGATAAGAATTTTATTAATGAATATGATTGTCCACGAACGTTGTTTACGAACATTAACGAGCTGAATATATATGTGTTCAAGTTTATTTGTTTAGTTTAACGAGTTGTTCAAGTTTGTTTAATTGATTTTGTATATATTGAACGAACATAAACAAGGTCTTATCAAGTTGAACACCAAATTTATTCATGAATGTTTGATTCATTTACAGCTCTAATAAAAAGAATATCTCAAACTATAAAACTGAATCGAACAAAACACCGGTTTCTAATAATAGCTCATTGCAAGGATAAACTATAACACCTTGCCAATAGAGATTGCATGTTCTCTTCTTGCCACTCAAAGAACTTTGCATCCCTAACGAGCCCACACTTTACAACCTCACCAATGCCAATTCCCTTTCAGGCAATGTACGTATTTAGAGTGTCAGTATCTATTAAAACACATTGTGGCTGGTAAAGGGTCCCAATCATGTTCTTCCCAACTGATGAGTCCACCTGAACATTATTGACATAAATTTCATCATTTTCAAACACTTAATCAAAAAGTACTTTTCGGTGAACAACTTGATAGATAACAAAGCTTAAGAGTAAATCAAACACCTGAGACATTAGTGTAGTTGGAACCTAATTGCTCGCCGGGTAACCAACTCACAGTGGTGGTCTCACCGCTCTAACCACCTGCCGCTTCCTGTTTCGACGCGTGGCAGTTGGGTTACCAAAGATAGTAAGCTTGACGGACCTTGTTCAGTTTGTCGGGCTGAGCGCAACAGAGTTTGTTATAGATCGTGTCGGCGGACGTGATTTCAAAGTTGAGATCGCCCATCTGTAATTGGCCCCATTAATGCATGCGGGCATGATAGCCAATCGAGGTCGTCCATCTGTAATTAGTTGGATTAAGGACCAAGAGAACAATCAATTTATATGCTAAAGATTGCTTCTAATGACGGTGACTCTCGCTGTCATGATAATAATGATGATAATAATGATTAGTATGTATATTTTATTTTATATAATTATGAATATTAATCGAAAGATTATTTATATATTATTAATTAAAATATATATAATGATAATTAATTATTAGAATTATATTATTTCAACGAATATATATGATTATACAAAATAAAATGTGTAGGTTAATGACGTAACCAGGGCTAAGTTTTACTAGGCTCCAACCTAATGCAGCCTAGTCTAGTAATTTCTTTTCTGTTATTTGGTTTAATCTTTTCTATGACTTCATTTTTGTATGAATTTGTGAAGATGAATTATCATCTCAAACTTTAGCCTTTCTCCTCTCTTTACTTGTTATTTTTGCTCAGAATAATAATAACCTAGGACAATTATAATAACTCAGGATAATTGAAGATCTGATTAAGTCATTATATAGGTTTTCAAAGTTTTATATATATATATATATAAACATAATAAATTTAGATAAGTAAATTTAATAGTTTTATTAGAGTTTATATATAAAAGAAAATAAACAACAATAATGATAATAAAAAGTATAATTATTGGATATTGACAAATTAAAGAAAGACCTCATCTTAGCTGTCTTTCATATATGCCAAACCATTACATTATAAATTTTTTATTTTAACTTTCGACACCCTATTTCTTTTATAAATTTTGCTTTAGTAAGTTTGAAAAAAAATCATCTTTTCTCATGCTAAATCATATTTTTAAAAATAAATATTAAAAAAGAACATGTATTATTATTTTATTTCTGTTTTTTAAAAATTAATAAATAGACGAAAAAGTGGATTAGTGTGAATTTTTAAAGGACTGATTCCTAAATATAATACTTTCCAGGAGGTTAATATAAGTTTGTGGCCTCCGACAGGCTGACCGCTAGAAGACTCACGATTGCACAACGAGGAGACCGCGAAGAAAAGGGGTTTCCTCTGTGCAGATCCCTACCCGTGCCTCGTTAGGGTTGGGATTTGCCGCTTCTCGTTGTCAATGGCGGAAGGGTGCGGGGTGAATGCAGCGGTTGCGTAGCTGGAGCAACAGCGGACAGCGACCGAGTCGGAGGCCGAGGTGGGGAGGGGTGAAAAAGTGTTCCTTTTTTTCCCTTTCCCTCCGTTTTTTTGTCTGGTCGGCGATTAAGAGTAGTGAGGAAGCGATCGGCCGAAGAGATGAGCGCGTCGAGGTTCATAAAGTGCGTCACGGTTGGCGACGGCGCCGTAGGAAAGACCTGCATGCTTATATCCTACACCAGCAACACTTTTCCAACGGTGAGTGCTGAAAATTCTGATTTTTCTTTTGGTTGTTTGGTGTTTGGATTATGCTTGTTGGGCTGAATAGCTTGTGTGCGAGATTAAACATGGAAAAATCCCCCCTTCTTGAGACTCTTCCTCATATTATCCTTTCTTAGATCCGCTCGTTGAAAATTCCTAATTGCTAGGTTCCCCATTTACAGTGACGATCTTGAAATTGGGGATTTGATCTTTTTAAAATTCTCTGTTGTTCACCATTAGGAAGCAATTTTGGTTAAACTTAGGTTGTATTTTGATTAACTAGGATGCTTGTAAGATTATGCTGTGGATTCCTTGCTCGATCATGTTTAGTACGAAGGAACGTCGGTGGATTTCTTGTTTAAATGGATCAAGATGTTTAGTACTATGTTGGAAGGAATGCCTGCTAGATAATTAAGGACATTGTTTCCTCTCAACATGCAGTTGCTTGGGAAATGTTAATGTTATGCATTTGCCATGGTTGAAATTTGAGCGTTAGCATATTCTGATTAAGCATTTCATCTGCTCTTTGTTACTTGGAAGCAAGAAAGCTAATACTTTGATCAATAATTTCATTAACTATATATTCCATAAACTGTAGCATTGGTTGTATCTCATTAATGAAATTATAAATGTAAAGTATACCCGAGAAGATATTAGGATGTATCGAGAATAACTTTATACATACTTGTGTTTTCATCTTATGAACAGGATTATGTTCCGACAGTGTTTGACAATTTCAGCGCTAACGTAGTTGTGGATGGAAGCACAGTTAACTTAGGGTTGTGGGATACTGCAGGTTCATCGGAATTTTCTTTGTCTCTTCTGCTTGCTGTTGTTTTCTGGTTCTTCGTTTCAAAGGTTGGTATAATAAGACTTTTCCATTTAACAGGCCAGGAGGATTACAACAGATTGAGACCTTTGAGCTACCGAGGCTCAGATGTCTTTTTGCTTGCATTTTCTCTCATTAGTAAAGCCAGCTATGAGAACGTTGCTAAAAAAGTTAGTAATGAATTTATTCATTTTATAATTTTTCGACCTTTAAACTCAACAAAATTTTCTGATTTGGATTTTCAGTGGATACCTGAACTGAAGCACTATGCGCCTGGTGTGCCCATAATTCTTGTTGGAACAAAACTGGGTAACTATTAATTCCATAACATGTTACTCTTTCTTTGCACTTTGATCAGTTCTACTTGAGAGTGGCGTTGTTTGCATGTCATGTTTGTGGCTTAGTGACTTGAAAATCTTCTACTAGTTAGCTACATCTGTTTGTGGTTCATGACTTATTAGTTGCTTTATGGCACTCTCCTAAATTTATGACCTTGATGACTCTTCCTTTTCTCTCCTTGAACGATGTTCCCAAATCAAGTTGAAGTAACGAAGTTCTATAAAATGTAACTTTTGCTTTTAACGAAATGTTTTTTCCTTAGATTTTGATCTCTGAGACATGTTTTTCCTTACATCATAATAGATTATGGGTAAATGATTATTTGATCTTTTCTTATCTTTTCTAGCTCCCAATCACTAATTTTTTGATGCCGGTTTGCTGTGTCTCACCTATGAGCAACCCATCATCATATTTGTTTAGACCATCGACATTCAACTATTTAGGATTAACAAGGCGAACGTGATGACATGGTATTTCTTTTTTTAATTGGTCAGTACAGATAAATAAATATATTGATTCATTTATATTTGCTGTACAATTTATGAACTTGAGATCCTTAGCTTAACTGCTTTTCATCACTATAGATTTTTGCTTAAGTTATATGGACTTTCTGGTGGTTCCTAAGAGTGATACAAGTTCATCTTTTTGCTTATGTTTGGTATTGATACAATTTATGTTTGACGTTTCCGAAAATTGTTTGACAGTTGTATATTTTAAAGCCTATCGATCTTCTCAAGTTTATCTTCATTAGTTTCTAATGTTTGAACATGCTCCTACAATCTTTTTACTGCACGGAATTGTTTGTAGATCTCCGAGATGATAAACAGTTCTTCATTGATCATCCTGGTGCCTTTCCTATTAGTACTGCTCAGGTGAAATCTGGCGGCTTATGGTATGGTTGTATTTCATATTGCGATATGCATCTTGCTTACTATAATTGCAATGTTTTAGGGGGAGGAACTGCTGAAGCAAATAGGAGCCGCCGCGTACATCGAATGTAGTTCGAAGACTCAACAAGTATGCTTTTTTCTCAAACATCTTCCCTTATTTTAACTCCGATCTACCGCTCTTTCTGATTGAATTCTGCTATGGTGCAAAATGCTCCGGTTTAGAACGTCAAGGCAGTATTCGATCAAGCCATCAAGGTTGTACTTCAACCACCAAAGAAAAACAAGAAGAAGAGAAAGCAGCAAAGAAATTGCTCCATTTTGTGATAACCAAAACTCCTCATATTTCCAGAACTCTATCATTGATGTCGAAATATGGTTGCTATCTTGGAACAACAGGTTATTTGGTTTTCACTCCGATTTCAAATGATCTGTAACGACCCGCCAAGCTTTTTATGACTTTAGATGACCAATTCATGTTGATGTTTGCGGAACCTATTTTCTTTGGATTGTTGTATAAGTTTGATTGCTCATGTAAATCTATCGCAAATTGAGTGATTGCCTTTGTTGGATGATGCAATGGATCATCCGTCGGTAGGGTGAAGCATGCCTCGACACCGCTAGCATCGGAAACGCCTATGCTTCGTGCAACTAGCACGACGGATACCGAAGATGGTATCGAATGAGAATACCTCTTTGCCTAGTAATTGCCCTACAAGGGATGCTGATATCGAAAGTATAAGTGACTAGGTGCTAAGGAAACATAATCTATTTTGATTAATCTATTAGTTTCATATTAATTGCATCTTAAACACATTCACATGTAGAGCATCAATCTCTATAGCTTCGTGATTATTTAATCTCATGTTATGCCTGATCGTGAGGGAATAATCCCTGAAGATTTTATATAATAATGCATCAACTATTATGAGCTTATTAAATATTTTATTTAAAATAGAGATTTTCCGGTTGATATCCATTTTTTGTTTTTAAATTAGAAAAAGGGTTACAAAATTGAGGAATAAATAAATGGGAAAAATAAGAATAAATAAATAACCAATGCAAATATTCCCCCAAATTGATGAAGAAGGTAAGGAACGTCGCCGGCGGCCGAATTCGCAGAGCCGAAGAACACCATTGTGACGTTCGCCGACGGCAACCCCGCCGCCTCCGGATTCCGGTCGCCGCCTTTGGGTTCTAAACTGCATCGCAGGAATGTGATTTAAAAAATGGATGAACTGGTTTCGTGACTTTTGATGCTCGATCATGTGCTCTTCCTTGATCGAGCATCAAACATGTTTGACCATTTTGGCGTAGTAAAGTGAGAATTTCGATAACAAATTGATCGGAAGCCCGGCCGGCGGCGTACCTGGTGGTTTCGGGGCAGAAGGTGATGGCGTAGCCGCCGCCTGCGGCGGAGGCGGCGGTGGGGCAAGTGAACGTGGACGACGCGTCGTCGTACGCGTAGCTGTATGCTCGCGGGCATGCGCTCTTGAACAGTTCGGAGTACGGTGTCGGCCCGCACGCCGCCGGGCTGCCGAACTCCCCGCTGCAGCAGTACCTCGCCGTCCCGAACGCCCCGCACGCGCTGTTGCACGCCACCGCCGCGCTCCCGGCCGCCGCCACCCTCAGCTCCGGCGGGCACACCGCGTTCACGTCTGCCGCGCACCAGGTGGCAGAACACCCAGCGTCGGCTCCTCCCAGTGGCGCGACGAGCACCGGCAGGTTGAAGCCGTCGACGAGGCTGACGTCGTAGAAGTCGGTGGTGCCTGCGCCTCCGAGGGTGAACTCGGCGAGGGTGGCAGGGGGCACCGCTCCGGCTCCGCCGCAGGCAACAGCGCCGCTGCCGCAGTCGCCGGTGGCGCAGACGAACCGGCCGGAGGAGGAGTCAGCAGAACACAGGGTGCGAGCCCAGAGACGGCCGGACCAGGGAACAGGGGCGGCGAGGGCGCGGGACTCACCAGGCGCCAGCGCGAAGCCGGTGGAGTCGAGGGCGGCGGAGCCGGCGTTGGAGAGGATGCCGGGCCAAACGTCGTACACGCAGTTGTTGGTCACCGTAAACGTCGTCGATAACACGGCTGCAACAATCGATTAACGGGAAGATTAGCGATCAGTTAATGGAACTTAAACATCGATTATGGAATTAATGGAATCATTAATTAATTAATTACTTTGGAAGGAGGAAGAGGCGATGAGAAACGGGAGAAGAGAAAAGAGAGTCTGCATTGTGAATTGAGAGATTTAACAGAACAGGATTCAGGTCAGATCAGAGATTAAATTGAAGAAGAAGAAGAATCAATTAATTTAATATATAAAATATATTAAATTAATTACCATAAATTTATTTACATTCCTCCTTTAGTAAATACCATGTAAATATTATTTACTTTTTTTTTTTTTACATTTTACCAAAAAAACACACTCAAGATTTAATATTACCAAATTACACATAATTCTAATAATAATAATAATAAGGCAATAATGGGTCATGCCTTCCTCTGAATTCTCGCGAGAGTCAAACCCACGCACGCGTCGACGAAGTCGCCGTCGATGAAGTCCGCGGACAGCACCTGCAGCCGGTCGGCGATCCCCTTTTTGAAGGCCTGCGAGATGAACAGCCTCGCGTACCGGCGTATCCGCCTCGTCACCGGCCGCACGCAGACCACAGGATTGTCCGCCTGCGGCGTCGCCGTGTTCTCCACCCGGTAAAAGTACCCCCTCTCCGCCGCCGGCTTCTGCTCCCCCAGACGCCGCATGTTGCTCTCGAACTTAGTCATCGGAAGGTCGGTGTCCACCCAGTGGTCCCGCAGGCACTGCTGGCCCCACAGCGGGCCTCCGGTCGGCGGCGGCGCCGCCTTCCGCGGCTTCCACACGCACACCACGCGCCGCGGAAGCACTTCGGCGATGGTCTTGGAGAAGACGGCCTCGTCGTGGGGGATGAGGAAGTCGCCGAGGCGCTCGACGAGGAACTTGTCGAAGTCAGGGGGGTCCTCGTGGCCGAACTCTGTTCGGAGCTCGAGGACGACGAGCTCGTGCTTTGTTTCGGCGAGGAATCGCTCGACGTCATCGAGGACGCGATCGACGGGGTAGGAGACCAAGGGGCCGTGGCAGATCCGGCGATCTTTCTGGACGCGGACGTCCAGTAGGCGTGCTCCGAGGCAGAGCTGGCGGTAGACGGAGAAGGACTGACACTGGGCGAAGGGGCGGGTGATGCAGGGGATACCGATGGCGTCAGTGGCAGAGTCGTGGGTCCCCGGCCATACGATCTGATGGAGCCGGAGTTCGCCGGGGCCGAGGGCGGACATCCAGACCTTCCGATCGACCGGGCGGTGCTCGGAGCCGGGGAACGCAGCTCCGCAGGAGTCGAGGAGGTCGCGCAGAGCTCGCTTCTCGGAGGCCACGGCCTTGCAGTGCTGCACTTGCTTCGAGCACTGGCTGCCCATGCTGCCGGCGACGGCGATGGTCGGAGGCAATTGACGGCAGAGATGGGAGATGGACTACTATAACAATTACTTACGAAGAAATCATTCAAGAGTTGACTTGTTTCTTTGTTGGCAGTTGTTGTGTTGCGGTTGGTGGTGATTAAAATAGTGAAGAGATCAGGAGATTACAAAGAAATGGTCAGTAATTGGATTTTTTTAGGGATAAGCTCGGAGATTACAAAGAAGGACAATGATGTTTTTTCAGTTGTTTAAATCGGGTTCTTATTTTGGATCTATTCACCCGATCCAATTCTAATTTGGTCTAGTCGTCTAGACAGGGTTGAACTAAATTAGGATGTTCTAAGGAAAAACTTTGGCAAGCTAAAATTTCTGATAGTGTGGTTTTCTACTATAAAAATGTTATGGAACGGGCACAATATTTTGCCATTAACTAAAAGCATTATAATAGTAAGCATTTCTGATAATGAATCTGAAAATATTTATTATTAGAAATAGTATTCTGTATTCACATGTATTTTTTTAATTTATTCTCATAATCGATAAAAAAAAATTATGAAATCAGATCGATCATTCTAGGATTAGTCAGGTCGAAGACTTAAATATCTGATTCCAATTAAAAAAATAATACTAAGAGTTTAACTAGTTTTTATGTCACATGAGTTTGAATTTTGATATTTCATGTCACATTATTATGTCATCTATCATTCTCTCCATGGCTAAACCCTCCCCCTCTAAGGTATAGTCATCAATATAGTCGTCCTCGATTGCGGCTATTATGATTGAATCAACGTGTCTTCTATGTCAATGTAGCATTACGAGTTATGTCTATGCCGAAGATAATCAATTGTGAATTCAAATTCTGCATGATGTTCGAGCATGATCTCGTGTCATACTCACGGATCGATTACCTCTATCTCATCGTTGGCAACATTCTCTCTAACATCATGCAACCAAGTTTTCTATTATGACTTTTAAAATTTTAATGTTTACGAATTATATATTATTATCAATAAATTAACTGAATAATTTCATAAATAATAAAAAATTCATTTGATAAAAATTTAAATATAGGAAAAAACTAAAATGATAACATGTTCGAAGTGAACTCGGATTTTTGACGAACTCGGCCAACTCTAGATTAGTCCAATCCATCTTTCATCCCTGAATCCATCCCCTGCTTAGAGGAATACTAAAAAGATTAG
>JBBUKS010017431.1:0-11863 GCA_038050645.1 Hedychium gardnerianum
ACTGAGACAGTCGTTGAGACATCTACTGAGACGTATATCGAGATGTCACCGAGACGTCCACCGAGATATCGCTAAGATGTCTGCCAAGATGTCACTGAGACGTCTGCCAAGATATCACCGAGATGCGAAGAATAAGATGTTGGTGCAGTCAACACTAATAATCAAACTCAGATTTTGATGTATGACAAAAGGTTAAAGTTAGATTATATATTTTCTAATATGGTGGCTGAGCGTGCAGGCTAACTGACTTGATAAATCTAGAGGACCAGACACCAGGCTAAAATCCAATCAGGTCAGGAAGGATCAGACGATTGGCAAGAAGTCCAACTATGTCAGAGAGGAGCAGACAGCTGGCAGGAAGTCTAATCGGGTTAGAGAAGACCAGACGACTGGCTGAAATCTAGATGAGGGATTCTAGCAAGAAGTCCTGGTGGGTCAGAAGATGTTAAGAAAGGAAATCGACAAAGGGTAAGTAAGGTAAGAAAACTGGATGAGAGAATCCAGTAAGGCCGAGTCTCAGTGGAAATGCTACGCATCAGTCCAACTTAAATCCAACTTGGAACTCTAAGTTGAGACCGTGACTAGATCTTGGTTGTGGTTAGATAGGATCTAAGTCATAAATACATTTGTACATGCATTATTTATCTAACTCTGTGTTGCAGACATGTATTTTGAACTAATAATTCTTGCAGGTTAAAAGTTAAACCATGGTCAACAGTGTTCCAGGCGCCTCGGGTGTTTGGAGGTGCCTAGGAGCCAAAGGCGCTAGAGGTGCCTCAGGTGTTTGAAGGCACCTCGGAGCCAAAGGCGCGGGAGGCGCCTCGGGTGATTGGAGACCCCTTAGCACAGAGGCGTTGGAGGGGCCTCAAGTGTATAGAGGCGCCTCAGCGCAGATAAGTTGCGAGGATTGGATTTTCGCAAGCTATTGACGCGTGACACTGATGGAAGCTCTCCGGATAGCTTGGAGGCACCTCAGAGTGGATAATCAGCGACTTTCTCGAATCAAATCATCCTTAATGGAGGTGCTCCGGATCGATAGAGGTGTCTTCAATGAGTTATAATAGAAGGTCTCCGAGCAGCACTTGAACATCAATTCTTAACATCATTCTTCCATCATACTATTGCTCTGAGCTCTCCAACAGCTGTGTTATGACTTTTTTGCGTCGAACTAACGTCGAAACCACCTTCTGCAATAAGATCCTCACCAACACCCGAGCTCTTCATCCTTCATCGCTAAAGTGTTGAGTAACGAACTTTCGTTTGATTAATTATTATTCTTACATAAAGAAAGTATAGGAGTGTTACACCTTCCTTTCTTCATGTATTTGATTTCTCTGTCCGAAAGTGTTGCAAACCAAGTAATCAAAGGGGCGTGGGCCTTGGAGTAGTAGTCTGCTGGGTTGCAAATCAAGTAAACTGATTGTGTGCTGTTTTCTTTTTCTGCTTTTCCACTGCATACTCATGCTTTCCGAACGATTTATAAAAATGGAAAGACAGTTTTAAAAACACGTGATTCACCCCCCTTTCTCTCACGTGCACTCAATCCTATAGAAGATACCAAGGTCTGCATTTGACGTAGTTTCCTTAAAACAGATTTGTCTCCCCTCCAACAATGCTTCGAGGTTACGATGGACGTTTGTCTCCCATGATACAACAGAGAAACCACGATTACAATCTAGCACAGATTGTTCATAGCAAACTGAGAATGCATCTGAGTTATCACCGGATGACTGTCAATCGAAGAAAGACAGAGAACGAAGGTGGATGATTCTCTTTTTGCTATTGCATCATCCTTTTTTCTGCTCGAGATCTCACCTCCTTATATAGGAGCGCCTCCCCTTTGCCTGTGTTAAATGACTAATTAAAGGTCATTTACTGTCATTACCACCCAGATTGAAACGTCAGTTGTTTCACTCAGGAGGTTACGGATACGCCATTAACATTAGTTAATGCATCTGTTTCATTTGAGCAGCAAACAAAAGAATTATTCACATGACAAAATGTTGGTTGTTCCACTTGGGCAAATATTATCGTGATCGGTTCGGCATTCGATGCGCGCAGGTCATGCTCGCACACGAGTCAATATGGTTAAGTGCAAATCTGGGCCCTAAATTTGCAACCCCCCCCCCCCTTGCACAATCACACGTGAGAGAGAGTCTCTCCCCATGCATTTGTTCACAACTACCATGCTTGTGATACAATATAAATCAACAAACTTGTCTTGAAACTTCCAATTAGGGACTAAAATCTCATTCACAATGAAGCTTATTTCCTCTCCACCTTTTTTCCATTTACATATATCCAACAATGTTCTCATAGCCTTCTGGTTCTTGTTCTTTAGCTTCTTCTGGTAAAAAACAAGTAAGGGCATCATCTTGGCCGAGGTTGGATGAGGGAAATGTAAAATTTTGTTATATATATTCTTGAACCAATCTTACGTAGGACTCATTTAGGAGGAGTTGATCTTTAATAGGTCATGATTTTTGACTTGGATATCAAAACGAGATGCTCTTTAGTTTGAATCGAAGCTTGTTTAGAGATCTTTGGTGGAATCTGTAACTGACCAAGTTTCAAATCAAAAAACATCATTTTAGATTTTTTTTTCGAAGGCTCCAAACACCTTTTTTACTATTTTTAGCAATTTTTGTTTATTTGATATCTATAGTATTTTTGATAATTTCCGTCTTTTATGAGTTAGGGTTTTCTATTTAAACAATTCTTAGTTGATGTTCGAGGAGTTTTTTTGGGATAAATAATATTTTTGATCATGTCGTTTATTTCCTTTTTTTCTATTTCCTAATATTTTTTCGAATCAACATGTTTTAGAATATTATTTTCGACATTCATGATCGAACCAACAAAATCAATATTCAGCAATTTCCCAAAGGACATACCCAAAATTTGGAATTGCCCAATAGGCGCACTGAACTTTGAGATTGCCCAAAAGACACACTTTATTCCAATTTTACGCTGACTTTTTTCTTCTCTTTCCTTTCTCTTTTGCATGAAACCATTTCTCTCTCTTTTCTTTACTCTCAAATTAACTTTTCTCTCTCATTTGCATGCATGCAACAACAATTATGGTGCTGGTTTTTAAAAAACCAACACCACAATTTAATTACATCAACACTATCATGGTGTTGGTGTTTATAAATCAGCACCGCCGCGGTGTTGATTTCTAAAAATTAGCTTCACAGTGGTGCTAAGTTTAGTGATTTCCAAAATAAGCACCACGATGATGCTGATTTCTTAAAACCAACACCACAGTAATACTGGTGTGTTAAGTTGTGATGTTAATTTTTCAAAAATAGTAAAGAAAAGCATATTTGGATCCCGGAGCACTGTAGAAATCCGTAGGAGTTGAAATAAGTTTAGTCGGAGTTCTTTAAGTTTGTAAATGAGTTTCGGTCAAAACCCATTGATGGACCTAGAAGATTTGAATTTTTTAAAAAATTGACATGTAATGGAATATGGTAGTACAATGAAGGTATTTATGATGTTTATATCTAGTTCTGACATCCCTACGATAAGTTATGTTATGTGTCAATTATCTTCAAGTTATAAACTTTGAAAACCTTATGATCACTATTGTTAATGATTTTAAGCTGATATCTCTGGGCACATATAAACTCTGAGGTACTTCAGAAACATATAACACTTGGAATAGATCTGATCAGAGCTTTCTAGGTGCATCAATGGATTTTGATTGAAACGTATTGATCCCTCTAAAAAGACTTTAAATGATATTTTTTGGGCTTAAAACTAAGTTGTTATGTGTTCCACCCGTAACAAATGTAGAGCTCTGAACAAGCTTCAAATCAAAAAAAAAATGCACCGTGTATAGATACCCGAGTCAAAAGTTATGGTCTCCTAAAGTAGACAATTAATACATACATATACATAACTTATCGTACGGATGTCAAAACCAAGCATGGACATCATACATACCTTCACTGTACTACCCTCTTCCATTACATGTCAATTTTTCAAAATCCAAATCTCTTAGGTCCATCAATGAATTTCGGTTAAAACTCATTGATGGACCTAGAGAGCTTCAATCGAACTCATTCCAAGTGCTACAAGTTTCTAAAGTGCCTTAGAGTCTATATGTTCCTAGAGATATCAGCTTGAAGTCATTAATAACAGTGATCATAAGATTTTCAAAGTTTATGATTTTAAGGCAATTGGCACATTCACTTAACTTATCATAGGGATGTCAGAACTATGCATGGACATCATAAATACCTTCACTGTACTATCATCTTCCATTACATGTTAATTTTTCATAAATCCAAATCTCCTAGGTCCATCAATGAGTTTCGGTTAAAACTCATTGATGAACCTAGAAAGCTCCTATCGGGCTCATTCCAAGTGCTATAGGTTTCTGAAGTGTATCAGAGTCTATATGAGCCTAAAGATATCAACTTGAAATTATTAATAATAGTGATCATAAGGTTTTCAAAGTTTTTGACTTTAAGATAATTGGTATATACACATAACTTATCGTAGAAATGTCAGAACTAGGCATGAGCAGTATAAATATCTTCACTATACTACTCTCTTTCATTACATATCAACTTTTTAGAAATTCAAATCTCTTAGGTCCATTAATGGGTTTCGGTCAAAATTCATTGATGGACTTAAAAAGTTTCGATTAGACCAATAATAAGTGCAACAAGTTTCTGAAGTGCCTCGGAGTCTATATGTACCCAGAGATATCAGTTTGAAGTCATTAATAATAGTGATCATAAGGTTTTCAAAGTTTTTAACTTTAAGGAATTGACACATATACATAACTTATCGTTGAGATGTCAAAACTAGGCATGAACACCATAAATATCTTCACTACATTACGCTCTTCCATTACATGTCAACTTTTCAAAAATTTAAATCCCCTAGGTCCATCAATGGATTTTAATCGAAACTCATTGATAGACTTAGAGAACTCTGATTGAATTTATTTCAACTCTTGTGAATTTCTCCAGTACTCCGGAGTCCAAATATATCATTTTTTACTATTTAAAAAAATCAACATCATAGTTTAACATACCAATATTATTATGATGCTCGTTTTTAGAAATCAGTACAATCGTGGAGGTGATTTTTAGAAATCGGTACCATCGTGATGTTGATTTTTAAAAATTAATACTATGATAGTATTGGTGTAATTAAATTATGATATTGATTTTTAAAAATTAGTATTATAATGATTGTTATATGTATACAAATGGGGGGGGGAAATTAATTTAAGAAAAAAAAATTGTATAAAAAAGAGAAAATAAAAATAATCAACAAATAAAAAATCAAAATAAAATGGGTCTTTTAGACCATCTCAAAGTTTGCAATCTCAAAGTTTGAGCAATTCTAAATTTTAAATGCGTCTCGTAAATTCGACGTCAAAATTTAAATATGATAAATTATTATTATCTTGGATTCTCTCTGGCATGATTGCATTAATAGTTGTTTGACCTTTCTCCATATCCATTCAGTTGGTCGCCTGCAAATGATAACTGTTTTTCACATTGCAGCGGGAGAGGAGTCGTGTCCAAAGCTGCAGAAGGATAATTCTTTTAAAAAAATATATTAGCTTTTGCAGAAACAAGATAGTTTCTCATGTGCTACTGTCAGAGTTTCTTTTTATTCGATTTATTTATCAAAAAATAAAAAATAAAAGGTTCTCTTTTGAAGAATAAATTGTGGCCACTGATGATTATTTCAGTGGCAAGCCAGTGGCACGATAGAAGTAGATGCTTACTTAGCATTATCTAGTTGCTTCGATGCATTCAGATGGAGGTATACTCACATTTCTACCCCTGGCCTTTCTAACTTTAAGGACTAAGTAGCCAAGGACTAAGTATTAGATACGAGTAGATTTTTGAGATTTCATTTCCTAGAATATATCCTTTCATGTAGGAGCGATCATCAAAATATTTTGATGAATTTCATTTTTACATAATTTAAGGACTAAGTAATTATTTTTTCTTTTCTATAATTCAATATTATGATTTCACTCAATTGATTACTTCGTTCGATTGATACGAAAGGCAGGGCCGGACCTAAGATGAGGCCCAGGAGGCGGTCGCCTCAGGCCCACTTTTTAAAGGGGCCAAAAAATTAATCCATCATTTATATTAGTATGATAAATTTAGAATTCTTAATTTGTTCTAAATTATGTTAAATATTAAATTTTAAATTAAATAAACGAATTGAATTTACGAAATGAAAATATGAAATTTAAATCAGATTGAATCCGATCTAAATTCATTAAGTATGCATGAAAATAAGAATTATATTGATTCAAACTAAAATTGATTTGAACTTAATTTGACTAAGTTATGTCCGAATTAAGTTCATGAGTTAAATTAATTTAGTCGATTTAAAATGAATTAAAATATTTTAAAAAACTTTATTTTATTTTTTTCTTTCCTCACAAAATAATCCACAACCTCATGTCAAAATCATCTTTTTTTTTTCCTCCCTTTATTTTATTCCTTCTTCTTCTCTCTGCTATTCTTCTTCGAAGGTTTTTTTTTTCTTCTTTTTCCGGTCAACCAATTTTTTTCCATTTTCTAAACACTAATAACAAGCGGTAAGAACAATAAATTTTTGTTTCCTCTCATCACAATAATAATTTCTCTTTTTATATCAGTAACAATTATTTATAACCATCCCTTCTGCCTTTCCTTATTCAGATTATTGTTTGTTATTCAACTATAATTTGTAAAATCATAATCCTACACAAGATCTATTTGGGATCAAGATCGAATCGTAGAATCACACGATCCTACCAAAAATCATTAAATAAAAGATTGAAAACATGATCTATATTGGGAAGAAATTGTGAATGATTAACAAGAAGTATTTTTTAGCTAAAATAACAGTAAAATATTTTTTAGCTAAAATAACAGTAAAATATTGTGAGAGAATTTTTGTTTGATACTCGACTCATGTCACAAAAATCGAACTATACTGCATCTTGAAGAAGAATAAGAAGAAGAAGTAAGCCTTTAGTCGATCTTCACTGACGAGAAAAGGTAGTGAACGAAGTAGAACGAGACCAAGAAGCCGATGGCGCCCGTAGATAACATGATAGCAAGCGCCATGATTAGTGAATAGCCAAGGTAGAGCATTGCTGAAACAGGCCCGCTTAAGCTTCTCAGCTGAAATACCAAGTAGTTGATGGAGTACAAGAACACATATACAGCGACCGATCCAGAAGCAAAGAAAGCTTTCCACCACCACTGCCAATCCTCGACGCAGAGATGCATGTAAGTTAGGATGACCGAGACCTCAGCACAAACTATGATCAGCAAGAGGAGAACTACAAGAAGGAATCCAAATACATAATAGAACCTTCCGAGCCAGATACTCGATAGGATGAAGAATAGTTCAATGAAGAGGGTGCCAAAGGGTAGAGTTCCAGCACCAAGGACAAGGAGCCATGAAGGATACTTCCTAGCAGGAATCTCTCTCGGAATCTGATTTGTTCGCACAGGGAACTGAATGTGCTCCGCCCGAGTGCCCAGGAAGCCGCCTAAAAGGGTAAGCGGCACGGAGATGCAAAACCACAAAGATAACAGAGTGAAAAACAATGATATCGGTAGAGCTCCAGTACTCTTGCTCCCCCACAGCATGAAGTTTAGAACGCATAGAACAAGAAATGCTATCCCAGGAAAGAAACAAGAAATCGACCATGAAACTGATCTCCACCCTTCCGAACTGCCTTTTATGGTTCGCCAAAGTCTGACTCCAACGTATCCAGAAACAATTCCGAGGAATTGATAAAGAACAATCATGCCAGTCAATAGCATGCCTCGTGAAGCAGGAGACATGAACCCAAGAGCAGCAAACACAATTGTCACAACTGCCATTCCTGTAATTTGCACTCCATCACCGACCAGAACGCAGAGTAGCTTCGAGAAATTTGGCTCCCTAAAGACGTCGCCTACGACTAGTTTCCAGCCGGACAATTCCTCGTTCATTTGAGCTTGAGACTCTTTATCAAGTTCTTCATATCTAGTAAGGTCTCTCCTTACAGTCCTCAAAAATATCACAAAGACTATCCCGGCTAAGAAGAATATAACCATCAAAGAGTTCATGATTGAGAACCAATGAACTTTGGCACCTTCCATCTTGAGATATGCATCCCACCTCGAGGGCCATCTGATGTCACTTTTCACAAACACAACTTCGTAGGTGAATGAGATCTGTTCTTTCTCTCGAATAACTTGAGATTTATCAGGTTCCAATGGGCAATTCACAGGATCAATTTTGCTGTACATTTTAAGCTTTGACATGGCAGCCGGGTTGCGCTTTACACTGCAAGGAACAACTTCAAACCCTACAATCTCAAATCCGGACATGGTATTCTTTTCAGTCTCTGTAATCACTCCCATCCCTTCTTCTCCGGTGTCAATTATCTCGACACGGCCGCCTTCATACTCGTGGTACAAGACCGTAAATTTCAAGTGATTGATGATGTAGTCTTCATTGCTTCGAAGAGGTGTGTAACCGACTGGAAACCCGGTCCAGTAGAAGGTGACACCATTCTGCTCAGTAGATCTCCTGACAGGAAGGTTGTCAAGAATCATGTTCACCTGATACAGATCGTGCGTCCGCTGCTTCAGAAGCTTCACCTCCTCTTCACTCAATGGATTTGTAGTGCAGAGGTAAAGGGATTCATTGACATTGACACGGAATTGGTAAGGGGAGTTGTCGATCTGATCGCCCATGAGAAGCTCACCTAAATTCTCTGCGCTCTTCTGGATCCCTCCCTCGGGTGGGCAGTAGGGGAGACTGTAGTAGCTAAAAGGGATCTCAGTCTCAAACGAAGTGAGAGAATTCACTTTGGGCGATATAGTTTGTCCTCGAGGATACGTATGCATATAGCTACCGGGGAGGTAGAATGAACTGCTCGGATCCAGTTTCAGAAGCGAGATCAACAGAGCGACATAGATGAAGCAGGGAGACCTCATCGATGCTATGCGACGCTGACAAATTTCAAAATTTTCTACAGCAACCTGCAATCAAACTCAAAGATTCCATCTTTCACCAAGATCGGAAAAAGCAAACATAATCGGCGCGTTGAACAAGATCCAGCAAAGGTTGCGAAACCGACGTCTGATAGGAAAAATCGAAAAGCAAAAAAAACCCTAGGACCAAAACGGATCTGAGAAGGAGATGAAACTTACCGATGAAAATTGGATTGAGAAAGCGCGACGAGAAAAGAGAAGATCGAGGGGGAAATGGGGGAGGAGAAGCGATTCCGATGGATCTCCTCGGTGGCGTTGAAGTCGCGACGCAAATCGTGGAAGAAGAAAGGGGGAGAATATTCACAACAATTTAATACTGCGAGTGGAATATAAATGGATTTTTTGACGACTAGAAAAATATATTAAAAAAATGATATTTTAGTTGCTTCAGGGAAAAAAAAAAAATCACGTGCAAATAACGTGAGACATATATGGTATAGGTATCGGTAGTTCGGCGCCTGTAGATTTCTCGCTCCCGAGAGATGGAGTTCATGGAGGAGGAGAGGCGGCCGCGATTCCTCTTCCAAGCCGGCCGCGGCGGCGGCGGCTTATTCGCCGCCTCCACGGCGATCGCAGAGGACCCAAAGTTCGATAAGCTTCACGCCGCCGCTTGCCTCTCCGCCTCGGCTGCCCTCCTCTTCCTCGCCTACCTTTCCCTCTCCGGCACCCAAACCCTCGCTTCCCTCCTCCTATGGGCTGCGTTATCCCTCGCCTTAGGCGCTTTCTCACCTCCCTCCTCCACCGGAGGTGACTGCCGCGTCGGCCGCGGAGATCCTCTCCCCGATCCCGAGCCCGCCCCTGATCAGTTCGATCTCGAAGAGCCCAAGAAGCGGATCCAGGGTCGTCGCTCCAGATCCAAGAAGCCGGAAGACCCTCCTCCTCCTCTGGTTCCCGTCGTCTCGGCAATGGCGAAGATTAAAGATCCAATCTTAGACAATGACAGTGGATCAGCCGATCACGCCAAGTCGGAAGAAAATGAAGAAGAGAAAGAATGGACCGATGAGGACTTTGAACTTCTCAAGAAGCAGATCTCGAAGCACCCGGTCGGTGAGCCACGGCGGTGGGAGAGGATCACCGAAGCTTTCCGAGGCCAGCACGGGTTGGATAGCGTGATAACCACTGCAAAGTCATTATCGGAGAAGAGACCTGCGTCTGGGGATTCGTATCAGCAGTTTCTGAAGCAGAGGAAGCCGGTGGATAAACGAGTCGTGGCCGCCGAGATGGAGTCGCCACTGCAAATTGGAACTTTAAGGGAGAATGATGATTCCACGAAGAAGAATGGTGGAGGGGCCGAAAAATGGAGCTCGGGAGAGGACATTGCACTTCTTAATGCTCTCAAGACATTCCCCAAGGATGTGCCAATGAGGTGGGAGAAGGTTGCTGCAGCAGTACCAGGCAAATCGAAGGCAGCCTGCATGAAGAGGGTCGCGGAATTGAAGAGAAACTTTCGAACCTCGAAAGTTACAGATGCGTGAAGAAATCCGGCTTCCATTTTACTGATCTGGAGGTACTGGTGGTTATTTTTTTCTCTTCTTTGGATTTTCTTGTTTGTTCTTCCATCATTGGATACCAAGCAATAGGATAGTGAAGGTTACCTGCATGAGTACAGTGTCATCACCGATTAAACTGCAATTGCAGCTCCTAGTTCTTGTAGCACTATGGTGTTTTCTAATTTCTATGGATGGTAGGACAGTAATTTCTATGTTTTTTTTTCTTATCAACAAAACGATATATATTTATCTTTGATGATAATTCATATGAACTTTTATGAACTTCCATTTTGTAGCATATATGCTTCTGCTTGAACTGGAACTATCCATCTCTTGCTGATAATTTTAGTAGTTTAGAAGTTGATATTGACTATTCAGTATAATGTGGATGGATATTACCTACTACCTTATTAGCAATGGTGTAATCTTTGGGTTCCAAAACATGACCCAGTTTGCCAAAGCTGAACTAAATTAACCAGCATATATATATTTATCCTTACATAAAATGTATGGAGGTTCCTGGATAAGTAATTTTAATCAAATAAGATTAAAAAATGCTTAAAGAGAGAACTAAATTCTTGGTTTGTCTGAAATTATCCACCAAGCAGTATTTGTATTTGCCCACATTGTGAGTTAAGTACTTCGCTGCCTTCTCAGTTCTATATTTATATTTTGATCTCACCATTGATTTGATCAAGTATGCTTTTAAAGCATTTTTTAACTGAAGAATATAGGTTCTTGTCCACTAACACAAATCATCTACATTTTGATTTTCTTTTTACTAGAGAAGTCCAGATCGAATTTTCTGAATGTTTAAGTTGCTGAAAAATTCAGTTGCAGAACTTATCTGCAAACTAGAATTTGTGAAGGAGTAAATAAACTTAACAATTTTTTGTTTACTTCGTTGTTTGCTTCTAAATGTAATATTTTTCAGTTATCTAACAATGCAACATTCCTATGCATAATTTGGTATTCAGAAAAACAACAGAAGTGGTCAAAATCTATTGTTGTTCTAACTTATAACAAAATGCAGATCATATGTCTAAGGCTGTCAATAAGCCGAATGTTCGTGAGCAAGTTCATTACTAGATAAGTATTTACCACAATATAAGCTATCAGAAAGAAACTTACATCCTATTGCCGGAGATGTCCTGTCGCTGCCTTGTCCCAAAATTCGGAAAGTCGCATCGAAGAAAACAAATCCCAAAATCCGGAAAAACACGAAAACAGGCTATCGCAACCTGGAGCTCTGATACCATTAAATTGTCACGCCCCGAGAGGGTATTTGCCCGACGAAAATCGGACAGCACCTCCCCTGTACGGCGGACAATATTTCACATA
>JBBUKS010017451.1:0-11863 GCA_038050645.1 Hedychium gardnerianum
GATAGTCGGTCTGAAACTTTCGTAGGATTGAGCCGGTCATCTCAGGTCCAATGTTACCCGACATGATTAATTTTTTTTTTGGATTCCATAATCTAAATGGAGAGATGTGAGTTTTTAAAATTTCACAACCTAGAGATAATTTAACACTTGCATATAGATTTAGGTCTGTTATACTTATTCACCAATACTATAAAAGTTTTGGTCATTAATAAGTAGGGTCATTAATAAGTTTTGGTCAAAACTCGTTGATGACTTTAGGAACTTCAGAATCATTTCAAATAAGGATTATTAAACTTTTTATAGTCTCCTTAGTATAATTATACCCTTGGACCCATGATCTAAATTTAGAGATATAAGTTTTAAAAATCTTCACAACTTTAAGTCAATTTGACATAAACTCATTAAAGGGATTGGGCTTATTAGACTTACTTACCAACACCACTAAAGGATTCATAGAACTCCCTCAGTTCAGAATATATCAAAATTTTAAAATTTTGGATAATGTTAGATCATCAACGAGTTTTGATCAAAACTCATTGATGATTTTAGAAATCTTAGAATTATTTTAAACTAAGATCATTATATTTTTGAGAGTCTCCTGAGTGTAATTATATCTTCAAACTTGGATTCCACAATTTAAATTGAGAGCTATGAGTTTTTAAAATTTTCATAACCTTAAGATAATTTGACACAAACTTATTAAAGAGGCTTAGTCGATCATACTTATTCACCAATACCACGAAAGGATTCGTAAGACTCCCTAATTCCAAACATGTTAAAATTTAAAATTTTTAGACATTCTAAGGCTATTAACTAATTTTGGTCAAAACTCCCTAATGACCTTAAGTATCTTAGAAATATTTCAAAGCAAGTATATTGCACTTCTTATATCTTTTTGTGTGTAATCATGCCCTCATATATGAATTTCATAATCTAAATAAAGAATTATGGATTTCTGAAATTGATATAATCTTGAATTATTTTATCACGAGTTCATTAGATTATCACATAATTAGAATACAAAATTTAACAATCGAATTGATAAGTTACGGACAATCGATTATTGATAAAGGAGGGACATAATGAAAAGTAACTATATGTTTTAATAAATATGAAAGTTGGATAGGTAATTTGATTTTATGAAATCTGACTATGCAATTCAGTAAATTACTGAAAAATTAAAATAACGCATTATTTTTTATTCTAAAAATATTTTTATTTCAACTTTATTATAGTAGTTATTGAGGAGTTGTTATTATTTTTTAAATTCAATCAAACATAATATATATATAATATTTTCTATTATTAATTTAGTTAAAATTATTTAAATTTAATTAATGATCAAAATTATTTTAAAATTATTATAATCCCTGCAACAATTTTAACATTGTTGTTGTAGCTTTATTTTACCAATTTATTAAAACTTAATCAAAATTAGTTCAACTCGATTAAAATCATTTTAAAATTATTACAACAGGTAGATAACATTTTTAAAGTAATTTTAATCAAATTAAAATATTGAATCAAGTTTAAGCGCGCAGGTAAGTTTATTTATTACCTAAATTACATGTCCAATTTTGAAAATGATTAAATCATTTATCTCATATCAATTTTATCCCATCCCAAATCGACTACATCAATCGACTCGACATATTTATCTGATAATAAATAGTGACATTTAAAAAAAAATTAAATGATCATTACATTCAATATATCATATTAAATTGATATTTAAGGATATATATATATAATCAGGAGAACTAGATAAACACATAAAAGTTATTTTCATTTTATTTCAAACTCTCTAGGTCTATCAATCAATTTTAATCAAAACTGGCTGATGGACCTAGAAAGTTCAGAATAAAATAAAATCAAGTCCTATGTATTCATTTAATTTTTTTTGATTATTTTTATATTCTCAAATATCAATTTGGCATGATATATTAAGCACAATGATTATTTGAATTTTTTATATTACGATTTATTATCGCAAAAACATGTCGAGTCAATTGCTTAATCAATTCGGTTAGTTTCTGTGATCATGAATGGTGATATTTAATTTTTTTTCAAACGATCATTGTGCTTAATATATCATGCAAAATTGATATTTGAGGGTATGAATATAATTAAGAGAATTAGACGAACAAATAAAATTTGATTTCATTTGATTTCGAGTTCTTTAAGTCAATTTCGATCAAATTCGATTGATGAACCTAGAGAACTTGGAATGAAATGAAATTAAGTCCTATGTATTTGTTTAGTTCTCCTGATTATATTCATGCCCTTAAACATCAATTTGACATAATTTATTGAGAGTAGTGATTTTTTTAAACATTAATCAAATTAAAAAAAAAATGAATCGATTGCTAAACTATAACAATCAATTCAGGGATTTTTTTAAAAAATTGTCCGAATCAATTGCTACAGTTGAGTTGGGGAGGGATAAAATTGATATGAAATATGTGATTTAATTATTTTTAAAATTGGATATATAATTTGGATAATAAATAAATTTGGCTATGTGGTTTGGTAAAAAGTTAAATTTCATTGAGTTATAGTAATTTTGTAGAAATTTAAATATTTTGAGTTGAGAAATATATTGCAGTACTCTTCATATATTTGTTTTTTAAAAAAAAGAACCGCTCTTTCAACGAAAATAATAATAAGCGTGTTTTTTTTTTTAAAAAAAAAATCCATAACTCGTATTAAATTTATTTTTAATTATTTTAAAACTTTTTTTAAAAAAATTAAATTAAATTCACAACCCTGGAAAATTTGGGCTGAAGTTGGATCGAACTTTTTCATTTTTAACGGGGGGCTAATTTGGCTTCGGTTGCCGGAAAAGAGTGAAAAGCCCTCCGGCTACATTCCACTTCGCTCCTCTCTCTCTCTCTCTGCCGCCGGTTAGGTCTCAAGATGCAAGGTTTTGGTCCTGGGAAGCTCTTGCTCCCCCAATGCCGTAGTTGCGGCGGCGTTTGCAGAAGTTCTGTGCTCCAGGACTCCCGACATTTGGAGGTCATCCGTGTTTGCTTCCTCGCGCTTCAATTCCCTTGGCCAGATTCGTAATTTTAGAGGGAAGATGAATGGAGACAAAAAGTGGAGATCTTGGATGGTCTTGTGTGTCGGCCCACGGTCGATCCCTATTCAGTAAGGTAAGATTTCAAATCCATTCAAAAGTTTGCAATTTTAGACTTTGCGTTGATTTTTACTAAACTATACTTGCAAGACAGCTTACTCTTCGTCAAGATTCTCCACCTCCACCCCACTGTCTAGTGAATTTACCTAGCACAGCTGCACAGGTAACCGAGTGGTGCGACAGAGAATATTTCTTATTGAATAGCAAGTGATGAGAAAACGGCAGTGGTTGCATTTGCTTTTTGATTTAATATTGGAGGGTTGCCAAATTGAAGATGTAATACTCTAAAAATAATCAAACATGGATCAACTAAAGTTTGTGATGAGGGTCCATGTTGAAGAGCACTCAAAGTGATTCTTTTTAGGGTTTGGCCTGTATGCTTCCAAGTCCAACTACTAATTTTGGATTGCTAAAGGAAATCTTGAAGAATCTTGGTGAAATGGAACTATTCTCAATTTAGCCTTATGTGCAAGTTAGCTGAGTTAGAGAAAGAGGAAAATCCAATCAAATGTTTCTTATTAGAGGTAGTTAATAAAAGCTGGAATAGTAGGACTTCGCAGAGTTGCACTGTCAAACACTTCCTTTTTGTAACAAATGCTTATGTAAGAACATTTGGAAACAGGGATCTCATTTTGCATAAACTCACCACAGTGGAAAACCTTTTGAGGCGTGGAAGGACGTAGTTTGACTGGGACTTGACTTTTTTGGCTCATCAATTTGATTTATTGACCATTGTTCTCTTTATCCGTTTCAGTGCCTACATACCCTAAGGCTCAAGTCCTTGAAATCCAGCATTATTCTCAACCACTTTCTCAACCCTTGCAAAAGTTTCAGAGAAGCGAGGAGTAAAAAGTACTTGTATACAAAATTTAGAGATTATAATTTATTCCCATATAGACATAGTGTTTTGCTGTATGATGTAACTGGATGGTAACTGCAAATCAATATCCTATGATTGTCAAAAACCTTAGCGTCTCAATATATATTTTCTATAAATTTGTGACTTTTTGTGCATTTACTAGTACATGGCTTACTGGATTTTGGTACACAGCTAATGACAAAAGCATCAGTTGCTTATGTTGCATGCAATCTTATGGTACAAGTGTCTATATCATAAACTTTCCCAAGCCAAAAAAGATCTTTTTGCATGAACATGAGTTTACCCCTTTTTGTGCTTTTTCATGAATGAGCAGTACCATATCTATGATAGTTTTCTTGTTGAAAATAATTATTTTAAGCCTGATTTATGTCTTCAGAAAGGTTATCTCCCTCTAGTTTTAAGCCTTTCCTTTAGAACCAATCTAATTTTCTGCTCCCACAAAGGAACCTTTTTGTTTGGTCATATAATTTTTTCACTCATACAGGCATGCATGCGCACAGATACAGACATCAATTGGATGTTTTGAAGAGCTTAGATATATGAATATTATTATATAAAAGCTAATAGAATCATTATTTGGTTGGTGTACCATAAATTCTTCTTTATTGCTTATTATTTATATTTCTACTTTAAACAGAGTATTTCATCCTGTGCTATGAACATTTTTAAAGCAATTGTTCTCCACCGTGATCCTTGTGATATTTCTATTGGTGTTAGTTGCTATCTCCACTGAAAAAAAGCATTGTGATAAGGGGAAGCACTATTACACAATGGCTGAGAAGATTCAGAGGTCAGTAATATCTCCTGTATATTTTTCCTGTTCTAGAATGGTTTCGCTAATTCAATTGAGCATGACTTTGCCAGAAGAATTATTTAAATTTATCAACATTTTTGTGAATTAACCTACATAGCACAAAGTCCAAATAGCTTTATCACTGATTAGTGACTCTGAATGTACTATAGAAAAGTCAGTTTAATGTTTCACTGATTAGCTTTATCTTTAATTTGACTATTTGTTTCAAATCAAATTAATTTAGACTCATCAATGAAATCACCTACATCTATACTTCACTTACTGGCCCACCTAGTTTGAATATTTAGTTGAATCAGAATATAAGGTTGGGATAGAGCATTACAGCATTTTTGGAGAATATTAGATATGTAATGCAGTACTTCAATATGTACATGTATGTGGCCACATATGGCCGCATTAGAGAACTTTTGAAACAAAACAAAAAAATGTGGCAAAAAGAATCAATCTTCTAACACTTAGAAATAAATAAATTATGCATTACAAATAGATACAATTACAAATAATATGCCTATTGAATTCACTTAAAATGTCCATATGAATGGTGTGTTTGAGAATGCTTAATCAAAGTGTTTTAGGCCTCAAAGTAGTTTGGGCTAAAATTCCGTGTTTAATAAAGATATTCTCAAAGCGATTTGCTGTTCAACCAACTTCTCAAAACTGTTTTTCCAATCTGAGGAAATTGTAATGAAAAAGATACTTTCCCAATTGCAAATATATTAATATATCATTTTAGAAAATATCGAAGTGATATTTGAATACTAATATTATGGTCAGTACATATTATTAGAAGCATAAAAATGTTAAAGATATGAAGTTTATTTTGTGTTTCTTTTACAATATATATATATATATATAAAAGATATGCTACGCACCTCATGACGTGCAGCAATTTTTTATTTTATTTTAGTTCAGGTTTATGCTGTTTACGATTTTGCATTTAGGGATTAGAGTTTGGGTTATAGTGTTCCAGCTAAAAAAAAATTCAAAACAAAAAAAAAAATTTAGGTGCTCACGGGGTGTGCAGCGTAAGGTGAGCAGCATATCAAAACCCATACATATATATATATATATATATATATATATATATAATTTTAGATAAAAGTGATTTCTAAATACATTTTCATCGGAACACTATATGTGATAACGAACATTAAATTGTTTGCACACAGTTATTCTATCTATGTACTTCGAATGCACTTTCAAAATGCAAAAGTAAATGCCAAACATACTCTAAGATGACATATAAATATCGCATATATAAAATGAGTTATTCTATGTCACAGTGAATAAAAAATTACTTTGTTTAGGAAAGTTACAAAAGTTGCTACCTATTTCCATATTCTTTTACTAGACTCTTTACCTGAAATTAAGATGAGTGGTCTGTGCTTAAAGATAGTGACTCATTTAAAATCAATGGTCAAGTTCATTTTTTATCCGAATGGTTCTGCACTGGTTGAAGCATGACATTTAGCAGCATATCATGCGATTCCGTTGCTCTTTTAAAATTGAAAATATTAAATAGGTTATTTTTAATGTCAAAAGGTGGCAGTGATGCACTGTAAAACAAAAGCTCTAATTGACTTTTATGCTAATTCATTTCTTTATGATTACACTAAAATGTATAATGATCTTATAGCATCATAGCCATTAGATTAGAGAGTGAATTTTGAGACAGTTAAAGCTAATGAAAGATGGACCAAGTAGTTTATATTAATCACTTATTCATCTCGTAAATCCCAATTGAGTTTCTTATTAATATTTTTTGTGATTTATAATTCCTGACCAGGTGATTTCATGTAGGTCAATTAAACAATATTTTTGGCATCAACCTTAATAATGCAAAATTTTATTGGTGGATGCAGTGGTTAAACAAATGGCAAAGCCTAGTGGTGTGAGTATTTTGAGTTTAAGAAAGCTTGGGTTTGTTCCATCTTGCTGAGGAATTCAAATAGAATTATTTCTAGCAAGAATGATTCTTGGAGAATGTCCACAATCACTGTACTAAGATCTTTGAGACCCATTAGTAAACATTTCATGCAATTATAAACTTATCCTACTGTCATGCATGCGATTCTCATAGGTCTGTGCACATCAGAGTAAAACTTGTGCTTTTGTTTCTGCTTTTTCTAACTTTCCTATGCTTGTAGATTCATTCTTTGTGCATGCAGGCATGCAACTAGGAAGTTTTTTTTTTTTTTACTTCATCATCATTGATGACAGAAATAATGCTGTTTAGCATTCAGCATTTGAGCAGTTAAGTTATGGTTAATGAGAGTATGTGGTGTTGCATTTTTTTCTCTTTCACTACTAGTTATTTATTAAGACTAGATTGTCATTTAATACAAATCTAGGTGAGCCAAAAACTAGAGTTTTTATATGTTACTGTTACATATGTTATCAGTGTTATTTCAACCTTTTCATCTCAAGGAGAAATGTCAGTCTTATTCTCTTGATATTTTGGAGAAATTACTACTCACTGACTATTAGATATTTCTTATTGCTGATTAACATTTTGGTATGTTTTTGCCTTTAGCTGTGTCATTTCCATTTTTCAGTTCTCCCTCTAGATCCCAACCTTTTTTATATGGAACATCCGTTTTCACAGGAAGATGCATTTTGAATTTCTGATTACATGTTAACCCTGCCCATGCTCAAATCCTATTTCTTATATTTAGCTTCTTTTGAGGGAGGGATAACTTTCCATTCATAAGTTCCTGCGAGTATTCAAGGGGAAGTAGGTTTGGAACTTGGAACTACACACTTTCTCTACATTGTGGAGTGTTGCCCCAACATAACAATATTCATAGGTTTGTCTGACTCATCCAATGGAGAGACAGCACTCAATGGTTCCTATAGTATATATAGCCCATCTCGGTTGAGCTTCTGTGTGTTTTCCTGTGTCTGCAACCTCCATCTAAGGAGATATCTCCTTTCAGCTTCTTAGTGTCCACTTTGAGTTCTTGCTGGACGAAAACAAAAGCAAAGAAATTAAGAAACCATCTTCTCTGCCTCATTTTCAACCTTCTCATTATATTAGTCTTCTGCAGTGATCATCCATTCCATTGAACTCCTATGAGGATATGGAATGAATCATATGGAAGCGAACTCCATGACCCATTGGTTCACCTTGTCCACCAGTTTGGCATTGAAGAACGCTTTGACCAAGCTATCAATGTCAATTTATCAGTCAATGAGGCTAACCAATGGATCCCTGTTCCAGGGCCTGTCATCGTCGGTGCTGGGCCATCGGGACTTGCTGTCGCTGCGTGTCTCAAGGAGAAGGGCATCCCGAGTGTGATCCTAGAGCGATCTCACTGCGTTGCCTCGCTTTGGCAGCTGAAGACCTATGACCGCCTCCACCTCCACATCCCGAAGCACTTCTGCCAGCTCCCTCTCATGCCATTCCCTGAAAGCTTTCCTACATACCCCAGTAGAGCACAGTTTGTGAGCTATCTTGAGGCTTATGCAAGACAGTTCGACATCAGGCCCGTGTTCAATTCCACTGTTGTGAGTGCAGAATTTGACCCGAGAAGTGAGCTGTGGAGAGTGCACACTGTGGGAAGTGATGGAAGCCCGACCAAGTATGTGAGCCGGTGGCTCGTTGGAGCAACCGGAGTCAATGCTGAAGAGTCGGTGCCAGGGATCGGTGGCATGGAGGAATTTAAAGGCCCCGTGATCCATACAAGTTCATATAAGTGTGGTGAAATCTTTCAGGGACAGCGGGTGCTTGTTATTGGATGTGGAAACTCTGGCATGGAGGTTTGCTTGGACCTTTGCAACCATAATGCGCGGCCGTCGATGGTCGTAAGAGAAGGGGTATTTTTGTTTGCCATTTCATTCATCTACCTTTCCAGCATATCACAAATCTATTCATGAATATCAATTCTTCATATCTAAGAAGGAACTATTAGATTATAAATATAATTCATGGAAATTCCATTTCATTCATCTACCTTTGGAGCATGCAAATACCAATTTATGAAGCTCTCTTTTTCTTAAGTGTGCTACAAGTGTACCAATTGTTGGTCGATTACTCGGTCTGGTATTTTTCACTCTCTTTGAATTTTTCACTCCTTGCCGAGACAGTGCTTACAGCAGTGCCATCAGTAAATTATATATGGTGATGTTCCCATTCGAATAGATTGAGGAAAGAATACTCGTGTCTTAACACCAATCATGTTGAATAAATGATGTGAAGAGACTGAATCTTAGATTTTAATTCGACTGTGACTGTCAATTGCAGGTGCATATCTTGCCCAGGGAAATATTCGGCTGGTCCACCTTTGGTCTTTCCTCCTGGCTCCTGAAGTTCCTACCGGTTCAGGTGGTAGATCGCTTTCTTTTGTGTATCTCCAAGTTAATGCTCGGTCACACTGAGCTGCATGGCCTCAAGCGACCCAAGCAGGGACCTCTTGAGCTTAAGTCCCTCTCTGGCAAGACGCCGGTCCTAGACATTGGTGCTCTAGCTAGGATCAAATCTGGTGATATCCAGGTTCAAGTTCACTTTAATTGAAGGCATTTAAATCAGTCAAGTTGCCGGTAATTAGCACTATAAACCTCAGCTGTGTTCATTAGTAGTATTTGATGTGAATTGCAGATTTTCCCTGCTGTGAAACGACTGACGGCACATGGAGCAGAGTTCGTGGATGGAAGACTGGAGTCCTTCGATGCCATCATACTTGCCACAGGCTACCGAAGCAACCTGCACACTTGGTTAAAGGTGATAAAGATCACACACAAGTGAATCAATAAGAACTCCATGAACTTGTTTGCAATTTCTTTTTTGTTGCATTCGCAGGGAGGAAGAGAGCTGAGCAAAGGTTGGAAGTGGGAGAGAGGGCTTTACAGTGCCGGATTCACAATGCAGGGTTTGATGGGAGCTTCAGTCGATGCGCAAAAGATCGCTGATGATATTGCGCGATGCTGGGACCATGGATTTTCAGTGCTTTAGATACCATTGCAGCTCCATCTCCTGTTTTGTACATGTAATGAGTGCTGTTATATTAATGTTGTAGTCTTTGTTTTTTTAGTTGGCATCAGGTATCCAGTTTATGCCGACAAATAATATATGATTTTCAATGTTGTAGTTCTATGGATGATGAGATATCACTATTAATGTTGTAATTTACATGTGCAAGAGATGATGCCATCTTTATGATAATATTAAGGCGAAAAGTTTTGCGATATATATATATATATTTTTTTCATGTTTAATGATCGATTGATTCTATTCGGATGACCTCTTGTTGGATTTTGGTCACTAAGAGCCTGTTTAGGTAGAAAGGAAGCAGGGAAGATACGATACCGAGGAAAAAGAAAGAAACAAAGTAAAAGTCGGAAAAAACAGAGACTTTTTTCTTCTCATGAATTTACCTATGCACACAAAAATGGAAATGCTGGTGTGGCATGTGGCTTCCATTGACGAATCCACTCAAGTAAACTAAAGAAAATGTTTTATTAACACATTTTCGTGTTGTCAATGTACAATTATATTTTTTTTGAACAAAATTATAAGATTTTTACAAATTATTAAATACTTAAAAATTTATATAGCATAGAAATTACTAAGGGTTTTTTTTAAATAATAATTTACTTTATAGATGAATTCATTTCATGAGTTGTCTTTGGGGCAAACATATCAAGCCACATGAGTGTTTTGAATCGGCTCAAAAAAATATTTATTTTGTATTTAAAATTATCATATCCGAGATAATTTTTTTAATTAAATTTCTCAAATTATCAGGATAATTTTTTTAGTTAAATTTAAATTCATAATATTTTATTTGATTATTCATGAATTACAGGTGAATCAAATATTAATTATTTTTATATAATTTTAATTTAAATATATTTAAATTAAAATTCAAATAATTCGAATGAACTCAAATTTAAATTATTTCAAATTATAATTTAATTTTGCTCATGTTCGAATAATTTAAATCAAACTCGAGCTCGAATATTATTTCGAATAACCAAATTTGAGTATCATATATATTTTTTAAACTCGAATTCAAATATTAATATTTTCATATTATTCGATTTAATTCGATTCGTTTCCTTAACTGTTTCAATACAAAATCATATTTTTTACATAAATAATTTTATAAGATTAACAAATAATTAAACACTTTAAAAAATAAATTATATAGCATAAAAAATTACTAAAATTAATTTACTCTGTAAATGAATTCATTTTATTTAATTCTCAAGAAAAATTTATCGATCACGAGAGTAAATCAAAAAGTACTAATGAAGATTCATCCAAATAATTAATATTCTTAAGCTCACTTATTACGAGAGAAAAAATCTTTTATAGTACCATAGTTAAAATTCAAATCTTAACTCTCTTGATTATTTATTAGACGACTTAATTATTATACCATGGCTCCGAAACTGAAATTTAAGGTTTTTAATATGAAGTGAAGGGTGAGATTACAAACTGATGTGCTAATAAATAAATCATATTTGAATATCAAACCTAATCTACTGTTGAGGTTGAACCCAGACGAATAAAAGAGCTTTCGCAACTGAAGCTAGTCGAATGCGGGGCCATGTCGAAGGAAATCAACATAGGGGATTAGGCGAGGTGAATTCCAAAGTTAAACGATGAGTCATTTGGGGGTGTTGTTTCTCCCTTCTAAAATGAGGAAGATCTCAATCTCAACTTTTTGAAACCTTATTTATAGTCCTTAGGATTTATCGGAGGAAAGATGAAATCGTCATCTTAATAATTTCTTATTTTTTGAAAGAAATAAATTATGAAAGATATTTATTCTAACATAATAATCTTTTACATGAAAAAAATCGAGATACCCGACGAGTTATTTTACGCTAGTTGAGAATTGATTCCAAAATTTATTGAAACTACTATTTATATAAATACCAATTCCGTCAATCCTTAGATCTATGTTTTCACATATAGAGCTCTCGTAAGTTACAAAACATAGTCACGGCTACACACCTCTTGCTCACTCATGTAATGCTCTTCTTCTAGGTTAGAGTGGCACCGAAAGCAAGACAAGCCACACATCAC
>JBBUKS010017511.1:0-11861 GCA_038050645.1 Hedychium gardnerianum
ACCTTTGCTTATTGAACCTTCCATTCACATGCCTTCAAGTAGCCAACTTTCAAATAAACACCCTCTCTCAAAGTTTATATTTTCCGCATTTCAACCCATTTTAGATACACTTCATCATGACATGACCATAAATAAAAATTTGCTAGAGCAACATTATGTAATGTCGGATGAACAATTTCAATTTTTGCGAGAACGTTAAAAGAGAGAGGAAGAGTTATTTCAAAAGATTATTGATTTCACGGAAGTGCAAAGAAACAAGAGGAATTTTGAGTTTTAATGAGACAAGCCTAAATAGAAATTGCCTCTATGTACAATTATCATAAGAACTTAGAAAAGAATGGTTGGATACCTATTTTAAATGGATTTGAAGGATTCCCCAATCTTCCCCTGGCTCCACCTTATTGATTTCATTCGGACAATGAAATATTTAAGTCTGGGAGAGAGTTGTACATATGTACATAATTTCATTTTATTTTTGCATTTGCTTGAGTTAGCTTTGTTTTATTTTCTACATTTGCTTTAGTTTGTTTGCTTTGAGTCTTGTGGCATGTCAATTGCATCATTATCACATGTTTTAGCATGACTTATTTTCTTGCAAAAATACTAGCACACTCTTATCTAAACTTTCATGTATTGTGATGTATGTGCTAGTATGTTTGGTAAACTATTCTATTTATAGTAGCATAAAGTGAGCATGTATGTAATTGTATGAGTATGAGAACCTAGTCTTAGGATCTCTCACATTATGCTTGATATTGATAGTTGATATATATAAAAATAATCATGATTCATAGAACTGGACTAGTACTTGTGTTTCTAAGGTGATTTCCTAATTACATTTTGGTTACTGGAGAAACTCATATCACGTCAGCTCATTTGGAAAAATAAAAAACCCTCTACTTATTTTAGTGCTATGAGTTGTTACATACAAGCACATAAAAAAAAACATGAATAAGGGTTAAAAAATAATTGTCGTGAGTGAAAACTAGCAAGTTACACCTTTGAGACCGAGTTAGGTTACTGGAAAAATAACTGTTATGTTTCTCTTGATCTGAGTTATCCTTTGAGACCCTGTGTAGTTGAGAAAAATGAACCATGCGTGTGGCAAGTAAGTACCTATCACCGAGAGCATAAGGAATACAATTAGATGATGACTTGACTAGGCTTGAGAGTTAATACTTAAAAATGTTAAGCCACTTATTGCACCGAGTAAAAAGAACTATTATTTAGGTCATTCTCAAACAAATCTTTGATCATGCTCACCAATGAAATTATAGGATAAGATTAATGTGAATAAGTAGGGATTATGATGCACCTCATTACCACATGAATCTAGATTGTAGATTTTTTCTTGAAGACAAGCAAATGTTTAAGTCTAGGGGTGTGATGTACGAAGATTATATATCATTTTATGTATTGTTTAACGCACATCTTCTTATATTTCATTAACATGATCTACACTATAGCACCTCATTTTATTATATTATCATGTTTTTTACTCCATATTGTTTAGAGATATGCTTTTCTTGTGTTTTCATTTACTGGATTCGTTTCAGAGTGAAACAGAACTTTCACGGAGAGCAAAGCAGAAAAATAGAGCAGAAAGCATAGCAGGAAGCCAGGAAAAACCTTAGCCGTGCCTCCCAGGTACGACCAGAGTCCATGCCGTGTCCCCCATATACGGCCAGATTTAGGGCGTGCCATAAGAGTAGTACAAGCTCAAGGCACGACCATGTCTCCCAAACACGGTCGTGTGACTAGTTTGAGCAGACTTAAGGCACGACCATGTCTCACAGACACGACCGTGTCTCACTGGCAGCTCTTCCTCAACCCTGGGTCGTGTTTCCCATACACGCCCGTGCCTCCAACTATCAGAGCCTCAAGACACGACCGTGTGAAAGGAGTAACCTGGGTCGTGACTCATAGGTATAAAAGGGGTTTTTCCCCTTTCTCAAGGAGAGGTGGTTCTTCTCTTCTTGGGAGAATCCTAGGTCCTTCACACTTCATCTTCCAGAGATTCGAGTCAAATTTCTCTGATCTATCATCATCCAAGCAAGGAGAGGACTCCCAAAGATCAAGACTCCAATCGGCTAAGCATTCTTTCCCTCTTCATCTTAAATTAGGGCTTGAATGTTTATCTTCATATCTTTTGGTTTTCTTCACCTTTTTATGGAGTAGATCTCGTGTATTTTAGGGTTAGGGAGTAACTATGATGTGATTGATGATGATGAACTATGGATATGTCAATTTCCCATTTTTATCTCTTGTGCTATGTGTATTGTGCATTGTACCTATTTGACAAAATGTGTACGTGAATGATGCATGTAGATCTAGGATTTTGCTTCTATGTTAGGGTTGCTACTAGACTGGATAATCGAGAGATCCTTAGTGACAAAGGATTCTCATTCAACCAAACACTTGTGTCCTTAGTGACAAAGGGTACTGACACATATTCGACTTTCTAGAGTTAAAATACCTTGACATAAGAATTTACCTTAGTTGATTGGAGTAATGTTGAGAATTAGGTGATGATCATGTTATAAGGACATTATCTATCATCATAGTGAAACTGAAAGCCTAGAATCATTTCCCAAACCAATCTTCACTTCCATCTCACTTGGACGTAGATCTCTCTCTCTCACTCTCTTAAGAAATCTCTCTCTCTTTAGCTCACAAACTCACAATTCGATGAGTTTAGCTAACTTCCTTTATCAGATCACTAGTGCTTAGTCAACAATCCTTGTTGGTTCGATATCTTTTTATTACTTGACGACATTACCGTGCACTTGCGGTGCGATAATAGTTGGCAAGAATATGGCTAACGACTCTCTCGACCACAAGAGAGATAATTGTCATCAGCATGCAATGGTATGCAGTGCATAATGAAATGAGCATCACACACATATGGAAACATCACATATAGGTAAATACAATAATATAGTATAATAAACTCACATAAGGTAGACACCTATGAAACACACCATACACGTGTGTAACGACCTACGATGCACATCATACTCGTATGCACCAAAGAACAATATATATCCAGTAATAAAACAACATAAACATCACATAAAGTAAATACCTATGAAATACATCATACACATGTGTAACAACCTACGATACACACCATATACGTATGCACCCAACTGTGATACACACCATACATGTGTGTACCACTACCAATTATGGACAATCAAAAGTACAAGACTACATGGATAATAATAGACTGTCATAAAGAGCAAGCATCTAAGTGGCAAACATCAGGAAATAATGTGAATAAAGTCAAGGTAATTCAACTACGTATCAAACTATTCCTCATGCACTAAGGTCAATATACTAAAAGAGACAAGGATAGAAGTACCCACCTCTAAATAGGTCATGCCAAATACCCTCAGATCCGATGCTCCGTCTCGAATCTAGATCCTATAAGCAAATATACAGAAACTATTTAAATGCTAAATCCATACTAGTAATCAAACTTACTATACGGATTAAATACCTAATTAATGGATCGAATGGATATAATTTAGATTTAGGGATTCGTTACCCTGATCCCATTAACAAATCTCATAAACCTACATTTTAATTTCTAATCCTTTAACTACACATAACCCTAGAATTACACCTAAACATTACAACTTCATTTAGGTCTTAATTCTTAAGAGAAAGAATGCCTCTTGTGTCATAAAATGATGATATAACCAATCCACCACTACATAAACATATCCAACAACTAATTACAAAGATAATGAATCATAAAGGCTCTTTAACTTTACATCTTAACACATCCAACAAGATGAACCCTAGCATCAATTCAACAAAATCAAACAAACTATCGATTAATTCTAATCACAACTCTATTACATTTGGGTATACATCAACCCCACATATCACCATCCAAGCCTTCATAGATGATTAAACAAATACCAACCAAGGTAAACAAACTAAATTCCTAATCCTCATTTAATATCTCACATCCAATGATTCAAGGATAACAAAGAAAACACAAGACAATAAAGTGACACAAATTAGATTTAAACTCTCCATACCATATCTCACAACAAATCCACTACAGCCAACAAAACCACCAATTCACCAAAAACTACAATAGACCTACAAAATCACATCCACCCTTACCTATTGTCGGTGGCAGCCGAAGGTGAAGAAGTGATCGAAAAGGAGAGCTCCAACAATACTAAAATTTGGCAGGAACAGCAGTCCTATGGTTGACGGCTGTAGACAGGGATTTTTGGACATAAACAAAATTGAGCATCAACACATGCTAACACCAAAGTACCTAATCCAAATCCATGCAAGAACAACGAAGCTATATAAACTAAACATCTCAGCCTACCCTCATCTGCTACTGGTGGTGGATGCGGCTGGAAGAAAGGTGGCCATAGTAGAAGACTGGGAAGCTGAAGAAAAGGCCAACGACTAGGACTGTGCCAATGTCTGGAATGTACAAGGGTGCGAAATTGGTGGATCAAACCAATCTGTGGTCAAATCTAGCTTGAGGCTGGTCGGAACAGATCTGAGATGGCTAGTGACAGTCAAAGCAATACAAAGCAGATTCAATGATGGCCGGATCTGACCTGGTAGCAGCACACCTAATCTGTGGCCGACCGGAACAAAACTAGCCATAGACTGTGGTGGTCGGCAACTTGGGTTGTGACTAGGGCTAATCAATGGTTAGCGATGTCAGGAAAGAGTAAGAAATGACCTAACCTAACTCAGATCCGACCGACGGTGATGGTATTGTATCTAGTAGTAACTCAAAGTAGGGGAATTTGGCTGACCAGAAAGTGATCAGGTCCTGCCTCCTTTGGTCTCAGCGGGGTCGCGGCTGGCAGCAGTGGCCGGCGACAATGAATGTCCGTTGGCATACATGGGTGATGTCGGGAGACATGGGTGAGATCGGGAGGAAGAGTTCGGTAGTAGCTACGTGCCGTAGAGGGAGAGTTGGCCGGCGTTAGTGGACGTCGATGGATGATAGCATCGACAAAAGGAGCTCGGGTCGGCGGTGGAAGTAGGGGAAGAGAGGGGTAGGGAAAGGGGCGACGCTAAGGGTTTGGGAAGAAGCTGATTGAGAGAGAATAGGTATAGAGATAATGAAACCTAGGTTTTAGATTTATAACTTTAGGTTAATTAAAATAATCAACTCCCATTTAATTGGTATTTCAATCAGGCTTTATAAAAGCCTATTATTTATATCTCCGTAAACTCCTCTAATTAGCTCCGATTAAATCTAGAAAAAATTTTGAAAAAATTCTACAAATTTATTTCTTCGTTAACGCTCATTGTTTAACTATTTTTAATTGCCGTATTTAACAAAGACTCTCCGACACTCACTCTTCATCTCCTACCTCTAGTGTCGGTAAACTATTTTTATTACTTGCATTGTTATTGGAAGATAATAGTGTTGTTGCTATCTTCCTTACATTTGTATGACTTTGCTTCTTCTCTGAAAGTTTTTGGAGAGAAGAGAGATAGTGGATTAACTTAACGATATGATCTGAAGGTTCATGGGTTCTTGGAGTAGGAGTCAGCTGGGCTTTGAACAAAGTAAAATCGAACGCGTACTTGTTTTTATTTATTTATTTCCGCAGCAACTTTGATTTACAAATAAAAGAATTTTTTTTGAACGAGATTCACCCCCTCTCTCTCGTCTTCCACAATCCAACAATTAGGACTTCATTCACCTAGCTCTAAGTTAGGAACTTTCTTACTTGATTCCCAACCAAGGCTTGTTCACTGGTCAAGTTATCTACACATGCACACTTGACACCAATTTGTTAGATTTCACCAAACCTAACTTTAACCTTAGTCATACATCAAAACTTTAGGTTAAATATTATGCTCCCAACACTAACACAACAAAGAGTAAAAATTTGGCATAGGTTCTTGTTGTCACACCACAAGTGCACGATAATGTCGTCAAGTAATAAAAAGATATCGATTCCATAGGGATTATGGACTAAGTACTAGTGATTTGGTGAAAGAAGTTAGCTAGACTAATTGAATTGTGAGCTTGTGAATCTTAAGAGAGAGAAAGTGTGAGAGAGTGCTTAAGAGAGAGAGAGTGAGTTGAGAGGTAGGTCCAAGTGGTGTGTGGATTGGTTTTGGAGTGATTCTAGGCTTTCAATTTCACTATGATATTAGATAATGTCCCTATAACATGATCATCTTTTAATTCTCAACATTACTCTTATGAACTAAGGTAAATTCCTATGTCAAGGTCTTTTAATTCTAGAAAGTGGAATACATGTCGGTGCCCTCTGTCACTAAGGGCACAAGTGTTCAGTTGAATGAGAATCCTTTGTCACTAAGAATATCTTGATTATCCAGTCTAGTAACAACCCTAACATAGAAGTAAAACCCTAGATCTACATGCATCATTCACATACATATTTCGTCAAATATATACAATGCACAATACACATAGTACAAGAGATAACATCTCATAGAAATGGGCAATTGACATATCCATAGTTCATACATCATCAATCACATCATAGTTACTCCATAATCCTAGAATATATGAGATCTACTCCATAAAAAGGGAAAGAAAACTCAAAATCATGAAGTTAAACATTCAAGCCCTAATCTAAGAGGAAGAGGAAAAGAATGCTTAGCCCATTAGAGTCTTGGTCTTTGGGAGTCTTCTCCTTCCTTGGATGATGATGGATTGGAGAAATCTTCCTTGAATCACCGGAGAAATTACTGGAAGATGAAGTGTGAAGGACCTAGTGTTCTCCCAAGAAGGGAAGAACCACCTCTCCCTTCACAAAGGGGAAAAACCCCCCTTTTATACATGTGAGGCATGACTCAGGTCACTCCAGACACACGGTCGTGTCTCAAAAACATGGCCATGTCTTGAGACATTGATAGGTGGAGGCACGACTATGTCTAGTAGACACGACGTTGAGGAAGAGCTGCTAGTGACACACGACCGTGTTTGGGAGACATAGTCGTGCCTTGAGTTTGCCTAGACTAGTTACACAGCCGTGTTTGGGAGACACGACTGTGCACTTGACCTAGTGCACAGGTGTCACATGGTCATGTCTGGGAGATACGACCATGTCTTGAGCTTATACTACTCTTGAGGCATACCCTAAATCTGGCCATGTTTGGGGGATACGGCCTGGCTCTGGCCGTGCTTGGGAGGCACGACCAAGGTTTTTCCTGGCTTCTTGGCTTCCTGCTATGCTTTTTTGCTATGTTTTTTCTACTTTGCTCTCCGTGGAAGTTCTGTTTCACTTCGAAACACATCTTGTAAATGAAAACACATGAGGAGTAGATCTCCGAATAATATGGAGTAAAAAGCATGATAATATAATAAAATGAGGTGTGGTAGTATAGATCATGTCAATGAAATATAAGAAGATGTGCATCAAACAATGCATAAAATGATATATAAGCTACGCACATCAGGTTGTCAGTGAGCCTTTCGGCGTAACAGTAACAGAACTTGCACATTTTGAGCAGTAGGAGAAGAATGAGTTGAGGAACGAAATCAGTAATGAGTCTTGGATCTTGAGGCTTCTTTTATAGACCTTGTTCAGTTGATTGAAAGAGCGTTCTGTCGATCGATCTGAATCGATCGATTGAACCACTTATCAATCGACAAATCTTTGCTCCCTTCCTTGTTTACTTTGATCTAATCTGTTCGATCCCGTAAATCATATTTGTTTGGTCGATTGAACCATTTTTCGTCGACTGAACCCCTAGGATTTCCTTTCTTACTTGATCTGATCTGATCGCCTGTATTTTCCAAATTTGTTCGATCGACAGATCCTCCTGATCAGTCGACGAAACCTAAATATTTTCTTTTTTACTAGATTCAAATCTCCCGAAGCTTATATACCTGGATCAGTTGATTGAACCTCCCTGTTCAGTCGACGAAACCCTGGATAAGTCGAATGAACCTTCATGTTCAGGCGATTGAACCCCTCAGTCGATAAAAACCTTGTTTTCCTACAAAACCTAGTTAGCACAGTAATACAATAATAATGATCCTGCAAAATAAAATTAGATAATAATAAGCATGAATGAGTATGATAGTTAGGACTTAGAAACCTCCATTGGTTTCTTTAATCGGATCATCGCCTAAGGTTTGTCCCAACTGGGACACAACCTCACTAGTCTTATTTTCAAAAGAACCGCTCTACTCCAAGAGTTTACCTGAACTTACCTGCCAAACATCTGGTCCTCCAAACCTGTTTGGACTTTCTCTACTTAGTGTCTGATCGACTTGATCCACTAAGACTTTCTTACATCACCAAATTACACAATAGCAAGTAATGCAAAAATAGTATTGGTCCTCCAAGATAGTGTCTGATCAACCTGATTCACTTGGTAACCTTAGGTTTACTAAAACCTATTGGTCCGATTGATTGCGCACAGTCGATCGAAAACCTTTCAGTCACACTTGCGTAGAGTTTACTCCTCCAAGACTTCTCATTACTTAGGGTTACCACCCCCTAGGATTTTCCCTTTGTTTAGAGTTTACTCCTCAAAGACTTCTCATTACCTAGGGTTACCTCCCCCTATGATTTTTCTTTTGCTTAGAGTTCACTCGTCAAAGACTACTCATTACCTAGGATTACTTCCCTCTAGGGTTTTCCCTTTGCTTAGAGTTCACTCCTCCAAATTTCTCATTGCCTATGGTTACCTCCCTCTAGGATTTTCCTCTTGCCAAGCATCTGGTCACCCTTGACCTACTTGGACTTTCCCTTTGTTAGTCATCCGGTCAACCTTGACCTAACTAGACTTCTCACTTGACTAGGTCAATCTTGACCAAACTCCATTACACATATTGTCAAACAAACATCAAAACCCTAGAGGTTAATTGCACCAACACCTTTTTGTCTTTCCTTTGCCCCAATATGACTCCAATGACATAATCACTTGCGTCACACATAATCTCGAAAGGAAGATTCCAATCTGGCGCTTGCATCATTAGAGCGGTCACCAAAGCCTTCTTTATCCCGTAAAAGGCATTTAAATAGTTTTGGTTAAAATCAAATTCAATATCCTTTATCATTAGGTTTGTTAAAGGTTTGGTGATTTTAGAGAAGTCCTTTATGAAGCATCGATAAAATCCTGCATGTCCTAAAAAAACTCCTTACTCCTTTCACATTTATTGGTAGGGGTAGTTTCTAAATCACCTCTACTTTAGTCTTGTCGACCTCAATTCCCCGTTTAGAAATCATGTGACCCAAGATAATTTTTTATCTTACCAAGAAATAACATTTTTCCCAATTTAGGACCAAATTTATTTCTTCACATCTCTCCACAACTCTAGAAAGGTTAGCTAAGCATATATCAAAATCAGTTCCATACATAGAAAAATCATCCATAAAACTTCCATTATGTTTTCAATCAAATCTAAAAAGATAGTCATCATACAACACTAAAAAGTAGTGGGGGTATTACAAAGACCAAAGGGTATTCTTATAAGCAAATGTACCATATGAGCATGTAAAGGTGATCTTTTCTTGATCATTAGAGTGTATATGAATTTGATAAAATCCTAAATACCTATCTAGATAGCAAAAGTATAAATGTTTAGCTAACTTTTCAAGCATATGATCGATAAAGGGAAGGGGGAAATGATCCTTTCCAGTTTCTTTGTTTAACTTTTTATAGTCAATACACATGCGTCATCCCATAACAGTCCTAGTAGGAATCAATTCATTATTTTCATTTTTAACCATTGACATTCCTCCTTTCTTTGGAACCACGTGTATCAGACTTACCCATTCACTATCAGAAATTGAAAATATCACCCTTGCATCCAATAGTTTCAACACTTCTTTTCTAACTTCCTCCTTCATGTTGGGATTGAGCCTCCTTTGATGCTTGATCGAGGTTTTGTGGTCGTTTTCAAGTAAAATTTAGTGCATGCACAAGGAAGGGCTAATATCTTTGATATCATCAATAGTATATCCCATGACTTTTCTATGCAACCTAAACTCTATAAGCAACTTCTTAGTTTCAGAATCATTCAAACATGCATTGACAATCACTTGACATGTAAAATTTAGTCCAAGAAATTCATACCTGAGGTTTGAGGGAAGAGGTTTGAGTTCTATCTGAGGGGGCTCTCCTTCATCCATATGCTGGTCTTGTGCAAGTCTTTCAATCCTTTCTTGTCTTGGAGATACTAAAGGAACTTCATCCATGATACGTATGTACTCTTCAACTTCATCATTTTAGTTTTCGATTCTCTACTGGTTAGGCAAGCTTTCAAGGGATCTTCTAATGTTCGTCGAGGTTCTTCTTCCTCCACCACTTGCTGTAGGAGATCTACTCTGCAAAATATCTCACTATTAGTTAGTTGCGTTATAGTTTTTGCTAAAAGAAAGGATTCTTTTAGCCATCTTTTGCAATTTAGGTACACCATTTCCAAAAAGATGCTACCATCCAACTAAATAAAAACAAATAAAACAATAACAATAAACAAATCAAGAAACAAGCAATAAAAATACAAAATAAAGTAAGCAATTATTACTTAGTTCTTACCCGGATCATATTTCTCATCATTCTTTGTGCATCCAACCATAGCCAATGCTCTTCCAAATCCCCTCGCTTTGTTGATATACTTCAACAACCCCACATTTACTACCTCACTTTGGCTATCAATATCATCAGGAAAGAATGCTTCAATAGAAGTGAAAAATCCATTCGTGACCACTTCTTCGCTTCCTATGCTCCGGGCATTGAAGGAGTAATAAGGGTTCAAGAGGTAGGCCGCCAAATGTAGTGGACAATCAAGCCGATTATGACTTTTCTCATCAATAATATCAATAAGCGGACGATAGTGAAGCTCTTGATTTTTGAATGTCACTTTAATCTCCTCTCTCACTCTAAGTAATTCTCCATACACAAAACCCATAGATGGCTTCTTATCCCCATCAACAAGATGAAGCACCTTAACTAAAGGGGAAAACACCTTCAAGCAAAAACTTACCCCATTCAAAAAAGAGGCACTCAAAGTGGTATTATAAGCCGCCTTCTCCTTTGCACTCTTTGAATGTTTGCATGCATTCCATTCTTCACTAGCAATCATAGCTCTTATTTCACTTTTCTTCTCCATCAAGCTTTGAAAAGTTAGAAAAGCGGTTGCAAATCATGTTACTCCTGACCTCACTATGTCCCTTTTTTTGGTAAACTTTCTCATCATTAACAATGTCTTATGATGTGCATAAATAAAGATTGTCAAGCCCTTTGCCTTCTCAATCACCCTTTTGAACTTAAGTTGGTTCCCAATTCCTTGAAGCATAAGATTCACGGTGTGAGTTGCACATGAAGTCCAAAATATATGTGGCCTCTTCTCCTTCAACAAATCTTTTGCCACCATATTATTCGAAGCATTGTTTGTTACCACTTGAACTATACTTTGGGGCCCAACTTCTTCAATGCACTTGTCCACATATTCAAATATATGATTCTTGGTGTGTGCTTCATCTGATGCTTCCCTAGAAGAAAGGAAAGTTGTGCCTTCTTTACAATTGACACACAAATTCATGATACTTCTTCTTTTCCGGTCGGTCCAAGCATCGGTTAAAATTGAGAGACCATTCAAAGCTCATTCTTCTTCTTGCTTCTTTAATAGACTTTTAGTTCTAGATACCTCTTCCTTCAATAAGGGTTCCCTTAATAGGTATTGAGTTGGAGGACGATAACCCGGGCCAAATTGACCAATTGCTTCTGCAAACCTCTTGAACCTATCATTGTCAATGGCATGAAAAGGAATACCAGACTCGTACACCCATCGAGCTAAATATTGGTGCACACTATGTGTCCTTTGCTTCCAAAGTGCATCAATAATATTTTTGTTGTTGTTTTGTCTT
>JBBUKS010017522.1:0-11860 GCA_038050645.1 Hedychium gardnerianum
TCTCCCCCTCAAACGAAGGACCACAGGGCTCCCCGTCCGATTCTCGACTCACCAGGTCTTTCTGCCCCTCAGTCCACTCGACCTACTAGAACTTCCTTGCCTAGCCGCAACTAGGACTTTCTGTCTGGTGTCTGGTCCTCTTGATCCGGACACAAGAGCCCTACTTCCTTTGTTCGAGGTCAATATTCTACTCACATAGCTCGATTATACCATAGCTCTTGTGCACAAATGACAGTTAGACCTTTTGACAATCCGGGCTCTGATACAAATTGTTAGGACCGAAGAAATTTAGATATCTCCATAATGGTATGATATTATCCACTTTGGACCTAGGCCCTCATGATTTTGCTCTTGGGCTCTACCCAAAAGGTCTCCTACCAATGGAGATATTTTTTCCTTATAAGCCCATGATCTCTTTCATGTGTTTTCAATGTGGGACTTTGTTTGCAACCTTGCAACCCCCAACAGTATATGTAGATGATATACTGATCAAGTCTGCCTGAGCGGAGAACATCATTTCTGACATAGAAGAGACTTGTGGGACTCTGAGGAGTTATGGGCTAAAGCTAAACCTAAGCAAGTGCTTGTTCGGGGTCAAGAAATATCACTTCATCGATTACATGGGGATCGAGCGGGGGATTGAAGTCAACCCGGAGAAGATCCAAGTACTCAGAGACATGACCCCTCCTAGAAACCTCAAAGAAGCCCAGAGACTCTATGGCCTAATCACGGCGCTCTCGTAATTTATCTCTCAATCGGCCGATCAAAGTCTCTCATTCTTCAAAGTGCTCCACTGAGCCATCAAGTTTCAGTGGGATGAGAGTTGCGACAAGGCCTTTGTGGAACTCAAGGAGTACCTGACGAACCTACCATTCCTCTTGAAACTGGTAGCGAGTGAGCGACTTTGGATATATTTGTCTACTACCGAGGAAGAAATTAGGTCAGTGCTTGTTAGAGAGAAAGGCAGAGAGCAACAACTTGTATATTTCCTAAGTCATTTATTGAAAGATGCTGAATGTTGATACACTACTCTTGAGAAACTAGCTTATGGGCTAGTCTTGACAGCTCATCGATTGAGGCTCTACTTCCTCTCCCATCCTATAAGGGTCTTCAGTAACAGTGTCCTCGGCCGAGTATTAATTAACCCTATTGTGTCCGAAAGATTGATCAAGTGGATTACAAAGTTAAGTGAATATGACATATAGTATCAGCCCCGATCGGCGATCAAAGCCCATGCCTTGACTGATTTTTTAACAGAGGTCCACAATCCGGAGCCAGAAGGCACTTGGAAGGTTTATATAGATGGGTCTGCTACTCGATCAGGCAGCGACATATGCATCCTACTGACCTCCCATCATAACGATATACTAATATTTGAAGTTCGGCTAAACTTTCGGGCTTCTAACAACAAGGCAGAATACGAGGCTTTACTCGCGGGTCTTCAGGCAACAAAGTATGTGGGAGCCTCCAAAGTGATATTATACCCAGATTCACAGTTGGTGGCTCAACAATTAGTTGGGAACTTCAAAGTGAATAATGAATGATTAAAAATGTATGTGGAAGCTATTGAAAGACTGAAGGCTAATTTCCAAGAAGTTACCATACGGAAGCTTCCCCGATCGAAAAACCAAAGGGCATATTTCAAAGTGAATAATGAATGATTAAAAATGTATGTGGAAGCTATTGAAAGACTGAAGGCTAATTTCCAACAAGTTACCATACGGAAGATTCCCCGATCGAAAAACCAAAGGGCATATGAATTGACCAAAATGGCCAGCTCACTAACCACTTGGGTCTTAGATGCACCTGTGGCGCAAACCTTGCTGATAGCTCATATTGACCAACAGACCAACATGAAAGTACAAGTTGATTGGAGAACCTCATTCATCTCTTTTCTACAACAAGAAACTTTACTGCCCAACCTTGAACAAGCACGGCTACTTCGCAAGAGGGTCAACTGATTCACCCTAATAGGGGACCATTTGTACAAACAAATTTTCTCTTGCCCACTACTCATGTGTCTTGGATCAGAAGACATTGAATATGTTATGAGAGAAGTTCATCAAGGTTCTTGTGGAAGCCATGCTGGAGGCAGATCGCTTGCTCGAAAAGTGCTACTGGCTGGATATTTCTGGCCCACTCTGCAAACCGACTTAGCCCGACTAGTAGTTGCTTGCTTGCATTGCCAGAAACATCAGAATGTTCCTCATCAGCCAACTAGTTTCTTAAAGACCTCTTTGGTCTCATTCCCTTTCGATCAGTGGGGTATGGACATCATGGGCCCTTTTCCGATGGCTCCGGGTCAGAAGAGATTCCTGTTGGTGGCTATAAATTATTTCTCTAAACGGGTGGAGGTAGAGGCATTAGTGAAGATTACCGAGAGGGTCGTCATCAAGTTTCTATGGAAGAACCTCCTATGCATCTATATGGGATTCCCCAAAAATTTGTCTCAGATAATGGGAGATAGTTTCAAGGGCGCAAGATACGAGAATGGTGTGCGGGCTTCAAAATTTTTCAAGTCTTCACTTCCGTGGCTTATCCCCAAAGCAATGGTCAAGCGGAGGTGGTCAACCGAGAGATTATTCGGGGGCTCAAGGTCAAGCCAGACCATGTCGGGGGAAGCTGGGTGAAGGAACTACCAAGTATTCTATGGGCGTACCACACTACACCTCAAGAGAGCATGAGAATGACACTGTTCCATCTTGTTTACGGGGCAAAGGAAATTGTTCCGGTGGAAGTGGGGGAACCATCTGCTCAAAGAATGTTATATGATCAAGGCAACTCCAACCGTCAAATCCTGGAATTGGATCTAGTAAGTGAAGCTAGAGAGAGAGTGTGACCGGTTGGCTAACAGCTTATCGGCAAAGAATGCAACAAAATTATAACCGGAGGGTCATCCTGCGACACTTCCAAGTAGGTGAGTTGGTTTGGAAAAGAATCAAGCTCATCGTAGATGTCCACAAACTGGAGCCACAATGAGGTGGGCCTTATACAGTAATCTCCAAGTTGGCCTCTAGCGCTTACTACCTTCAAGATCCGAACAGGAAGGAATTCAATCGTCCTTGGAGTGCGAATTACCTGCAACCCTATCGAACTTAAAGGTGATTTTGAGTTCCCTTTAAGAAATGTTCATTAGTAGATATTTTCTTTCTTAAAGAAATGTTCAACACGCCCAAAGACTCTCGCGCCGCTCGACCGAGTTATAAGCGTGGTCCCCAAGCACCCCAAAGACTCTCACATTGCTCGACTGAGTTATAAGCATGGTCCCCACGCACCTCAAAGACTCTCGCGCCGCTCGACCGAATTATAAGCGTAATTCCCACGCGCCCCAAAGACTCTCGCACCACTCAGCTGAGTTATAAACGTGATCCTCATATGCCCCAAAGACTCTCACGTCACTCGACCGAGTTATAAGCGTGGTCCTCATGCGCCCCAAAGACTCTCGCTCCACTCGACCGAGTTATAAGTGTGGCTTCCACACGATCCAAAATTTCTCTCACCACCTGGTCAAAGTTACAAGCTTCTATACTCAAGTAAAGTGTTGTATCACTCGACCATGTGCCTCATGGATTCTCGCGCTTCTTAGCCTAAGTCACTAATGTATAAGCACACGGTTAAGGACTTGTGTATTCGGACCAAGCCATGTCTTGATCGCCTGTTAATCAAGCCACACCATTGATCAACGAAAAAGAAAATTCGAGGCAAAAATGAAAGAAACAAATTACATTTAGAAAAAATGGCCAAAAGCAGTTCGGTGGAAAAAATAAAAAGAGGTTACAAAATTATAACTAAGCAAAATCAGGGAAGACATCATCTGGGATATTAGCATACATCTTTGAAAGGTTGATAAATTTTCTGGGAGCTCTGTTGTTAAGTGCCCCACAACTCGGAGTTACTTTATGGCTCTTTCCGCACCATAAGAGAACATCTTCAAGGTTCTCTGGCCGAAAATATCATTAAACTCCACCGACCGGAGGTACTCTATCTTTTGCCTCCCATCATCCCAGTTCCCCGACCTTCTATTGCTCCAGCTCCGCCTTCAGAGAGTCTAGCTTGGCTCCCTGGGTCTCTAGTGCGCTCTGCTGGTCTTGAAACAACGCCTCCTTGGCCACCAGCTCCACCTCCTTCCCAGCCATAGCTCCCTCCTTCTCTTTTAAGGCCGCAGAGAGAGCCTTCGCCTCGTCAGTCTTCTTCATTAAATCATTGAGTGTCTGTTGTCGCCTTGTTTGCTCCGAGGAAAGCCAAGATTTCGTGGTGGTCATACGACTCTGCAACCTTTCCTAAGCGGCCTTATTATCAATGTTTTCTCGCCTTTCTTTGGCTAACTCCAATTTAGCTAGCCGCAACAGTTCTCATTGAGTCGTCTCCTCTATCTGCAGGTTTAATAATGCAGTTTGGACATCCTCGAGTGCAGGGTCTGGGGGAGGCTAAGCGACTTCTAGCTCAACAACGCGCTTCTCTAAATCCTCCTTCGTGCGCAATATATCCACAAAAGTATGGCAGAAGGCCAGACCCGTCGTCCAAAACTACAAAAAATCACAATTAGTCACTCTAGAAATAAAATTGAAAAGAGGGGAAAGAATGACTTACCCTAGTGATGTCTTGGGCAAACCCATCTGCAAAGCCGATCGATGTTTGACTCGGGGGCCTATCCATCCCTGCTCGCCAAGCTTCCACTATCTTTCTCATTAGTCGAATGACACACTGAGGCTCTGAGGGGTCCGTTCAGGAGGTATGAATTCTCTTACGAGATGGAACTCTGAAAGTCACACTCAGTTTCAAGGAGGAGTGGAAGGAACTGGGATGTGAAGGAGGTTAAGGGGAAGAAATTGAGACCGGCCGAGATGAGATTCGCCTGACCGGAGAAGGGGAAGAGAGCGTATTGAACGGGGGGAGGCTAGGGGATGAACCAGCCACCTGTTTTCCCTGATCGACTGATAGTTGGACTTCTTGAGTAAGATCCCACGGCTCCGCCCGGCCTTCCGCATGATCCATCACGGCCCTCATTTGAGTCACCGGTAGCTGGAGGCATCACCCTGCATCTCTTCCGACGGATTCACAGTGGTCTCTCATACTCTGACTCCGAGGGTAGTTACTGGCTGAACCGACCGATAAAGGGACTCTGCTCTCCAAAATCTCTTCACCCCTTCTATTCATCTCATCATCATCTAGCTTCGTCATGCGGCTTAGACTGACTTTCCACATTGTCCGAGAGGCAAAAGAAAAGAGAGATCCTCATTCAACTATCAGGAAAATACTAAAAATAAATTCTTACCAAAGGACAAGTGATGTCCATAGTTGATCGGGCTCAGCTCGAACATATAAATGAGACCCTCCTACAATAGCTTATTGATATCAAACCGTAAGCGGGACAATGTCTCAGCGGCGGATACATATGCAGGATCTGAATGGAAAGAACCTAACTCAGGAACCTTTGGTAAATCCGCCTGTCACTCGGTCGACCACAAAATAGTAGGAACTGGTCGAAGATAGAAAAAAAAATCTTATTTTCACCCTTTGTTGAAAGTCGACATTTCGTCAAAAAGATACATTTCGGTAGGGACTAGAAAAAGAAAACCCTTAGTTCCATTTTTATTTTAGGGTAATAGAAGAAATGAAAGACCCGAGGAATCAAAGAAATATGATATAAATAGAAGATAACAACTACCCCACAAAGTAGTCGGATGGAGTTAGGGGCAAGTTGTTGAAGAGGTATTACGAAATACCGAGAAACCTCATAAAAGAAAGGATGGAGAGGGAATCGCAGACCACTAACGAATTGACCTCTAAAAAAAGAAATAAAACCTGGGAAGGGGGGAGATGTGGGCAGTCAAGGTCACTTGGGATAACTATACGATTGTCCTTCGGGACTTCATAGAGAATTCTGATATGGTCCAAGTCCCCGCCGTTAAACTTCGAGATTATGGTGGTGTACCAAAGGGGAGAGGCCATGATCAGAAAGAAGGGTGCAGGGAAACTAGGTGGGGACAAAGACATGAAGAGAGGAACTTACAAGACAGCAACACCAAAAACTCGCACAACAGAATCGCCGGAGGTGGCTGATTGACAAAATGGTAAAACACAAAGATGTGAGAGAAGAAGGAAACTCCGACAACGAGCCCTTATAAAGCATCTGAAAACCTTTCATATCCACCACTAGATCTGCATCAAAAAACGAGCTCACTATCTTGCCTGTTGGATTAACACTTAGTGTCCATGTTGGATGGAAACCTTAGAAAAGCCGCCTCGAATACTGTAAATGTTATAACCTTGGTATGGTCAAGTCACGTGGCAGTTGTGTATAAGCTCAACATTTATGAGCAAATTTTTAAGATAATTATCACCATTAATACGCCATCATGCATATCTCCGTACATTTATGGCGACTAATGCACGTATTCTTAAGGCAAATGGTGGGGCTACTCCAACGTCAGCCCTAAAAAATACGAGTCGCTCGGCTGACCAAGTAACGACAATGTCTAGTCAGTCGGCCATATACCTCCTTAGACTAGACTTAAAGGGGAGACTTGTGATACGATGAATGTGATATGGCGAATATTGATTATCTCCATGTGGAGCCAGAAAGTCAATCTTTTGGCTGACGTGGAGGTCAAAGACCCTAAAATTGACCAAGGTGACCTTATGCCAATACCCCTGGGCTCTGTCTCCCACTAGATTATTGTAGTCGATAAATCCCGACTCCCTGGGCTCTGTTCCCCACTAGATTATCGCGATCGATAAATCCCGACCCCTTGGGCTCTATTCCTCACTAGATTATTGCGGTCGGTAAGTCCCGACTCTCTAAGCTCTATCCCCCATTAGATTATTGTGGTCGATAAATCCCGACCCCCTGGGCTTTGTCCCTCATTAGATTATCATGGTCGATAAATCCTGACCCCCTAGGCTCTGCTCCTCGCTGAATTGTTGCGATTGGTGAAACCCGATCCTCACACCTTATGCATATAATTGTTATTATCAAGAAAAATAGGGCCTTACTGGAAATACACCGCATGGGCAATCATATATGTGATAGTATAAATATGCAAGTACCGAAAAATATGACATTAGTAATGAGCTTACCGTGTTGATAGTGACATATGTAGCAGTATAACTATACAAATACAAAGTATGGGTAATGGGACTGTGTCATACCTAGAAAGCATTAACACTATACATACCTTTGAAAAGACAGTTCTCATGTCCTGATGTGATCCTAAATTAAACACGAGAAAATACAAAGGTTATAAAAGACCCCTCTCCCGTAGGCGCAGATATGCTTCTTCATCACAAAAACTCCCCCAAACGCTCTGCCTTTTTGAGTTCTTTTACCTCTGATTCCTTGTGTTGACTTGAGCATTGGAGTAACTGCGTCGAGGACCCTATGACCTGTCTACTAACACTCCTTCCTCTTGATGTCCCTCAGTGTTGCAGGTTCTATCCCACCAAGGTCTTCTCCAGTCATCTTCACCATCCGCTCGCTGGCTTCTCCCCACAAGGTGTTTTTTTCTTAGCATCCTCCTACGTCAAGGTCTTCCATCAGTCAACCTCCTAGCTAGCTCCCTGGCGTTCCAGTCTTCACTGATTTTAGACGGGATCACTCACCAATGCCTTCTTCTGTATAGATCAAACAAAGCAGAAATGACACCCGCTGAAAGAGGAGGCATCTTCAAAAGAAACTCAATCGTTGGAAACCGATCGAAAACATTAAAAATATCAAAAGATGAAAGGCTGAACTTTTAGGGTTCCAAGTCGAGATCTTGCGATGAACAAGAAAAAATGCAGCACAACGTTTAAAAAAACAAAAAAACAAAAAAAACAACAAAAACTTACCTAAGATTCAAGAAAGAGAAGGTAGGAGCTATCTTGCTAGAGAATCTAGGGTTCTTTGAGTGCAGAAAGTAAGGGGAAGGGGCAAAGATGGACTTTTGGCAAATGCTGGGATAAATGGATGATAACGAAGTGAAGAATAAGATACACAAGCTTTCTGAGCTGACTTCTACATCGATCTAATTTCTTTCTTTTTTTCAAAACATTTTCTTTTTGAATCGAATAAAAAATTATCGTTGTACACTAAAGAGAATTAGTTTTTTATTCTACAATTATTTGAGTCGAAATTGGCTCTGTAATCTCTTAAATTTGATTGATATTGAATAACCCAAAAATTCATTCGTATTGACTCATGCGGAACCACGCAGCAGAGCTCGGGGGCTACGCACATCGCCGGTGAGGCGAATTCATTCCGGTAGACGCTGCTCCACCGAGCCTTCTACTCAACAACGCAGGAGAGAAGCCGAGCATGGCCTGCTTCGTGGAGATCACATGGAGGGTGGAGAAGCAGGGGATGGACAACGACGAGGAGGATGTGGTGTCCAAGCTCAACAGTACTACTCCGGCGGCAATGACCCACTGCTGACGGCGCGACATGGAGATGAAGGTGGATATGGTGACGAACATTGGCTTTCTAAATCTAACACTTGGCATATCATTACATGGGCATTTGATGGTGGCAAAAGGTGAAACGCTCGCCCTCAGTGCTCCCGCCAGTCTATCCCAGGACCAACACGAAGAAGGTAAATCACGAGGGCTAGTTTACTAGCTCGAACAGTGACCAGTGTATGGGGGAGGGCAGGATCCTGGTTACTAGCCAGAATTTGACTCTCAGACCTCATGGTAGCAACAACCAATGCACTAACCATCAGTCCATCTCGTGGAGACATTACATGGGCATTTGAGCTAGTAATAGAGCTAGTAATAGAGCGAGAGCAGTAAAAGTATGATGTATTTCTTAAATAATTAGGATTTAATTTTCAGAATATATCTATAGCAATTGAATTGCTCATGAAATTAGAGTATCATCATGTCAGAAGTTATTGTATTTCTTGAATTTATTTGATGGATAAAATTAATTGGATTATAAAATTTAATACTTGCTATATAAAAAAAAATTGAGCTAGCAATAGAGGAGAGTTGCTATATAAAAAAAAATTGAGCTAGTAATAGAGGAGCGTTGAAGATGAAAGAAAACTAATATCTCACGCTAAGCGCCTGTTGAAAGCTGAACTCACAAGATGATGAGTAAAGCTCTCAAGTGTGGAAAACCACTTACTGGCAGTGTTGACATGTGATAAGGACATATTTGCTTTACTTCAATTTGGAAAAAAGGTCAAACATTCACCCTAGTATCTCCATCAACTCATTTCGGGATTAATATGAAAAAAAGTTAATCATGATAACTGTAGAATCCAATGAAAAAAGATGAGTTTTCTGAAATGCAAGGATTTACGCTCTACTAGTTCCGAATTTCGATCTCACAATCATAATTTGACAAACCATCCTTCATTGACAACTACAGTTACCCGTGGGGATCCTATTTGGTTTACTTGCACAAATAACATTTAGTAGAATGTTTAATTTTTTCTATATAATTTAGATATCTAACTTTTATTGATTAGTTTTGAAAATTTAGAATTTAGAATTTATGATATGATTATTTGAGATTGATATACAATTGATTGGATATTTCAAATAATTAATTGCACGATTATTTGGTCATACGATTGTTTAATTTGAATCTCAATTAAATTTTATCTTAGATTTGATCTTCATTAATACCTCAACTTTGAAATTTAATAATAACAAATTTTCTCATCCAAATTTGATTTAAAAATTCTTGTGACACCTTTTATTGGTTTCACGAGAATTATCATTCATGCTCGAGATAGTGTGTTATCCATCGACCAACTTGTATATAAGTTCATGCTTTTGTGAGATCAAATCAAGCAAAACCAATGAATATCATAGTTTTTTTCATCGTTTGAATAATTTTGAACATTAATTTCTTATTCACTCAAAAAATTAATCTAAAATAATTTACTGATAAAATAATTTATTTGTATCTTGAATGGACTAATTAGTTATAGAAACTAATTTTCAATATATTTCATGTGTACTCATCGCCTATGATATGTCGTCTATTGGACCATTTTTACGGGAGATATTATGAGAATTTATTGAATTGAAAATTATAAAATTTTAATTTCAAATTTATTTATCAAGATAACTTGAGTTTATAATTTTAGATTGCCAAATAGGGAAGGATGAGCTGTTTGGTTTGGCTAAGCTGCCTGTAGACTTGGCCAAGACTCGAGGCCGAGATGTCCGCCGAGACCTTAGGAAGAAGATACTGAAGTCTGCGTTTGACGCAATTTCCTTAAGACAAATTCGTCCCCCTCTGACAGTCCTTCGAGATTACGATGAACGTCTATTTTCCAGGATACAATGGAGAAACTATGATCACAATCTAGCACAGATTGTTCGTGGTGAACTGAGAATGCACCTGAGTGCTATCACCAGATGACTGTCGATCGAAATGAATCGGCAGAGAAGAAAGACGGAGAACGAAGGTGAAGGAGTCTCTTTTCACTATTGCATCTTTCTGCTCTTAAGGTCATGACCTCCTTTTATAGAAGCTTCATGCCTCCGCTGCAGTGAATGGTAGAATAATGACCATTTATTTTGGCCATCAATAGTGACCATTTCAAATCGGCGGTTAGAGATTCTCCATTAATCATCGATTAATGCATCTATTTCATTTGAACAGTAAGCAAAAAGATTCGGTTGACAAAATGTTGCTTCGTTCGCTTGGGGAAATTTTGTCCCGATCGGTCTGACATTCAGTGGGTGCAGGTCGTGCTCGCACACGAGTCAACATGGTTCAGTACAAATTCGGGTCCTGGATTTGCACCTTGCAGGTCAACGCGTGAGAGAGAGCCTCTGCCCATGTATTTGTTCACAACATTGATGCTTGTGAATCAATATGAACTAATAAAAGTGCATTGAAACTTTTCAATGTGAGATTAAAGTCTCATTCATAATAGAGTCTCTTTCCTTTCCACCTCTTTTCCATTTACATATATGCAACAATGTCTTGTTCATACAATCATTATAGAGCAAAAATTAAAATGACGCCTGATTTTTTCTAAATCAGATGTCCCATTTTGTTTTTTTTATATCAAAATAACGTCCCATTTCATCAGCAACTCATGTACAATTACCCAACTGCCCTCTAGTACACTGTTCTCATTATTATCTCTCCCCTATATTTCTCACCTAAATCAGGAATCGGGGGTGATTGTAGTAACTACGAAATCGTAGGTTCTACAACTTGAATGTTTTTGAACAAGTTAAACACTACAAAAAAATAGGCAATATGGGATGAATTTTATAAAAAAAATTGTCGCAAAAAATTTTGGGACGAATTTGGCGACGAAATCATTTTCGTCCCTAAATTGGTGTCACCAAAATCGGCAACGAAAAAATTTAAATTTGATGCCAAATTTAGCGAAGAAATAATAATTTCGTCGCTAAATTCATAGCAATTCTGCAACGAAAATAATTTGTCGCAAAATTCCCAAATCCTAATCTGCGATAAAATTCTAATTTCGTTGCCAAATTCGTTACAATTCTGTAACGGAAAAAAATTGTCGCAAAATTAAAATTTTAATTTCGTCTCTAATTCTGTAATTTTGTGACGAATACCTTGATTCATCCAAGATTCTGGGACGAATAATTGGATTCGTCCCAGATTCTGGGTTCGTCCCAGATTCTGGGTTCATCCCAAATTCTGGGACGAAAATACATTCATCGCAGAATCATCGATGTAAAAAAATTTATTTTGCGACGAATTATTTTTGTTGCCAAATTCGTCTTTTTAAAATGTTTGAAAGAACCAATCTGATAAAAAACAATCAATTTACAAACCTGCAACGAATATGGATTCGTTGCCAAACTATCAATTTTTGGGACGGATCCAGCTATTCGTCCCAGATTCTGGGACAAATCCAGCTGTTCGTCCCAGATT
>JBBUKS010017553.1:0-11857 GCA_038050645.1 Hedychium gardnerianum
GCAAAATTTTTTTGTTAACCCCGGAATCAACAAAAACCTTACTTTTCCAAGGTTTTCCGATTCCGGGTTGCATGTCCCTTTTGCTGACGTGTCGGGCATAGATCATTACTCGGGAATCGCCAATTACCTAAACCAAACAGAGTTTTTGTTGATAACCTTGGATGGATAACCAAGGTCATCAAGAATAACCCCCAACCAAACGCACCCTTAGGGTTTCCTTCTTGTCTATTCAGGGCTAGCGGAGAACCCCTATTTGAAGCCTCGCCAACACCACTTGAGAATCGCATCATTGTTATTGTTACATCGTCGATGATTCATTCGTTGATCTGCTTCTCCGATGGGAACATATTTTATGAATAAATTATCTTAAAATTATTTTTTTGAAATTGAATGATAATCCGATATGAGCTACTAATTAAATAGAAGAAGAAACTATGAGTAATCCTGATTTGGTCTGGATTAATTAACGATTAGATGACAGAAGAAGCTTATATGTCCCAATAGGGAGCCTAAATCTTAAATATAAATCTAATTCCTGTTTACTTGGGTGGACAGAAATAAAATTGAAGAGAATTGTTCAGGGTGAATTTTTTTTCATTGTTTATTCCGTAAGCAAAAATGAATTATTTATCTTATGGAAGGATGAGTTTAAGAATCCAGCCGCGGACTATTTTTCCCTCGTGTTGTATCTCTCAGTCTCACTCGCGGCCACAAGCGACTTTATAATCATAGGTGACTTCGCGGTTGTGAGTTCACTAGCGGCCTTGCTCGCCCGGTTGCGGCCGGCCTAGTCTGAATACTCTTTCTTCCCGCTAAATAATTTTAAATAAAAATCGAGTCAAATCAAAATTATAAAAAAAATTAATATTTTTGGACTAATTATTGCTTAATTCATCTTTAATTTCCAACTGTATCATCATCAGTCCTCTCTACCCCACTGAATACAACCGCCACTGCGTTCATCATTATTTCATGATTCCAGTTACTCCCATCGCGTCACCTGTGCTACTCACCATCCATCCACTGACACCATCAGAAATGTTTCTCAATTGAGTATGCAAATCGATAAATCGATGGCTGTTCATCGCAAAGATCACTACAAAAGCACCACTACTCGCTTTTTTTTTTTCCTCCACCCTCGAACAATCCCAGTCTGCGGTGGTGTTGGTGTTCTTATCTTCATGCTTCCGAACGTGCATGTGTCTCTTGTCACCTTGCGCCTCGGATTTCTGCTGCGATTCTGATTAATTCTCGTCGAGTAGGTTTTGTAGCTCGATCACCTACATGGAATCGCCTCCTCCGCCCACCGTGGATCTCTCCCTCGCTTTGTCTTCGTCGTCATCGTCGCTGCTGCCGCCGCCGCCGCCGCCGCCGTTGCGGGGCGACGCCGTCCGCCTCTTTCCCTGTCTCTTCTGCAACAAGAAGTTCCTCAAGTCGCAGGCGCTCGGCGGTCACCAAAACGCCCACAAGAAGGAGCGGAGCACCGGGTGGTATTCGAATTCCGACCCGCACCTCCGGCCGCCGCCCGCGGCCGACGTCTCCGGAGTCCAATTCCGCCGCTGCGAGGGGTCCTTCTTCCCCGTAGCCTCCTACTCGCGCAGGCCGGCCGGCGAGTGCGGCGAGACCGTCGACTTCCTCAATTGGCAGAGAGCATCGCACCGCCCCCAGACTACTCCTGCAGCTGCTCCCGACGAAGACAGAGCCGCCTTGTTCGATCTATCCTTGAAACTTTAGACTGTCCTTTACTTTGATTGTTGTTGTTGCTTCACTTCACTCTGCTTCTGTTCTTGCTCCTGTACGATGTCCGTTTGAAGCAAGAAAGGCCGCGGCAGCCGGCAGCGTGCTGTGCGCGGGGTTTGTTTTGGAGTTTGTGAGGTGGGGGGAGTCGATTGGGGTTGTACATTGCAGGGATCTGTAACATCACGTTGCTTGCTTCCCTGTGAGGTTGTTTGTCATCTTTCCCGTCCAATCAATCGCCTCGCCCGGCAGTTGGACGCCGACAAGGAGGGCGAGCACACAGTGATTCAACTGTAAACGCTCTGTCAGTTGCCATCGGACAGCATGAATCACATTTAACTGATGCGGAATCCGAGGCAAGGGAAAGCGGTGGGGGGGCTCGTGTGTAGATTTCGTTGTCTGCTCTACAAGTGTTCGTAGATTGTGTTGGGAGACATCTCCAAAACCAAAATTACTTTTCATATTAGATCCGTCCAAATCTATGACAATAAGAAAATTTTATAGTCTAGTAACAACTTGTTATATGATATTCGGGATAATCTGCGATTCAGAAGTTGAGATAATCTAAAAAAAAAATCGAATTAGAAAGGAAAGAAATTGAAGAAAGTTAATAGCTCCGTACTCGACCATCGGACACAGAAGGATTGGGATGCCTAGCTCGAGATCATGTGGTGTTTGACATAATGACTTACGTTGATCATTACAAGGAAGGTGAGGATGAAGATTATGGGAAACCATTAACATACAGGCAATCGATAATGGTAGTTGGCGACCATTGTAATGAGGTGATCACTGTGGCAAAAGGCGAAACGCTCGCCCCCAGCGCCTCCGTCAGTCCATCCCAGGACCAACACGGAGGAGGTAAATCACGGAGACTAGTATAGCCAATCCGAACAGTGACTAGTGCATAAGGAGGACAGGAACTGACTACTAAAAACTGTATTGGATAAAAAATTTATTGTGACTGGTCCCACCGCAGAGCAGTCCCATACTCCAGAAACTCTCGAGGGAGTTTTTTGGAAAGACACAATTCCACACTGTTGTTAAGCGAGACATGACACTACAGACAACAATTACAACATGTAATATGTTGCTAAGAGAACTTGAATCCGACACCTCAGGTAACAAACATCTCCATGTTTACTACTCGGGATAAGACACTTTGACTTGTAAGGAGGTGATCACGAGAGTAGTAAAGGCAGCCGTTAAACATCGTAATGTCATAATAATGACCATTGAAGGCTATAAAATGAAATAGATAATTAAAGAAAAAGACCGCTAGAATAAAACCGACTCTCTGATTATATGTTAGCCTTATACAGAAAATAAAAAAACTATTCATTCAATACGGAGCAATTATTGAAACTTATAAAGCAAGATTACAATTCATGATAGTAAAAAACAAACGCTCCCAATACTCCCATCAGCCCGTCCTAGAAATAACATGAAAAAATTAAATCATGAGACTAATCTAACTAGCTCAAACAATGATCAATGTATGAAATGGAAAAAGAAAAATACTGATTACTAACTAAAATTTAATCCTCCGATCTCATTATAATAATACCCCAAGCAAATTTACAATTCATTGTTACAACAAAGCCTATGAATTGCATCATAGAAATAGCAAGCACATTTTGCATTGAACATCTTATTCTACACCAAGAGTAACAAAATTCTCAAACTTCATTCACTCAGATAGTCTCATGTCCACACACAGGCAATAAAAATATGAGCGATCAACATATATGTGACGAGGTTTCTCTCTTGACGCATACAAAGATGAAATTGATGAAAAATAAGTAATAATAGCATCACAACAATGATATACCAGGGTCATCGATTAAAAAAGCAATGCAGTTGCTGGAACGGATATGAAGTCCACATGCCGAGTTGATTTTGGTTCCTGCATTTGTCACTGAAAGGCAAGTTGGGTTATAAGACAATCTGTGAAGAACAAAAGTGTAGAATTTCATAGCTAACTGATCCCCAAGCAGAGTGAAGAGAAAAACAGCAAGAAAGTTATTGCAAAATGTATCAAGTAGATTATTTTTCTGATTCAGTCTGCTAAATTTTCTCCAAGTGCCCATCAGTCGACCTAGAATTTATGAAGAATAGAACAAGTACGTTCGCTTGATTGATTAGCAGTAATCATCCATCCAAAGTGAACATTTAAGAATTTTATTTTAATGTCTTCCAGGGTTTCAACAATGGCAAAATGCCTGTTAAACCCTTCATTTTATTATCAAACGCCCTATGAAAACAAAAGCACTCATTTTACTCTTCCACCTAAATTATTTATTTATTAATGTGGTAATATTTTGACACCAAAATACCCATTTTACTCTTTAGGAGATACTTTGGCATAAATGTTTTTTAATGGGCATTTTGAAAAATTAAAGTGTTGGGGGGATTTTTGGGTGTTACAAAATTAATTTTGCTACAGGTGCTATGGAGCTAAAGCATCCAGTAAAATCTAGAAGCTGAAGTCACAAGAGAAGGTTCTGAGTGAAGAAACTCGAAATCCTCGTAGAATAATATCATTGATGATCGATTAATTAGGCATCAGATCATACAATCTCAGCCTATATAGGCACAAATTCCTTAAATAAACTTGATGCAAGAATTGTAATATTTGAATGTCTTAACCCATTTTTACTTACAATTTTCTTAAGAGTTTCTGCCTTCAACTCTAATCAATTAAGCATATATCTCATTATCTAACTTACTGAACGTCTTTGAACACATTCATTGTATCTAAATATATTTTTCTCATTTTACTATTTATTGGATCAGAGCAACGTCTACTTGCTCACATATAATATTATTTTATATGTGGTTTTCAAGGAAGCACACAATTCTATCTTAGCATATATTTATTTGTTTAGGGAATTTTACAAATTGTTTCCTATATATGAATCACATATGAATCCAAAAACTCATTTACATTTCAACTATTTACTCTTTATCTTATTAATAATGGTATCTTCCAATATATTCTTTCCGATAAATGATAAATAAAAAATATATAAAAGTGTTAGAATTGCAAGTTCATCCATCATTATAATTCATCCCATTTTTTATTATCAACTACATTTCTTGTAATTGTAACTCTACATAAAATCATCAATTTCTAAAGTTTTTTTAATAGCTTAAACTTCAAATTTAATCTATTGATATTCTCATTAATCTGCACAATAAAGTCTACAAATAATTTACAATAAGGACGGTTATCTTTAGTGTCACTGGAAAATATATCTAGAACTACTATACAAAATAGAGATTTAGAACCGATCGTTCATCTAAATCTGCATTTATAAGAAAGCCATTATACACTCCTTATAGTCAAAACACAAGAAACTATTTGACATCTGTCATTTATTACACTCATAGTCAAAACACAAGAAACTATTTGACATCTGTCATTTATTACACTCCTTATAGTCAAAACACAACAAACTATTTGACATCTGTCACAATAAACTTTTTGAAACTATTTGACATCATATATGTTATTTGTCATATAGTTGAATGATTAATATTCTTTCTAATAGTTTCCTTATCTGATTCGAATATACAAGAATAAATCCATCAAAATTAGTGATCCATCTAGAATTGCATTTCTAAAAAAGTCCTTGTTGCCCGATTTCATATGTTGTAGTGCTTGGTGAGGTCAACGTCTAAAAATTTCAATTTTGGTATCAGTTTTGTATCATCCCAGGATAAAATTGTTTCAATACTCAGCCAACCACATTTGTCTTCGGTCAATCCATTCCCACAGTTTTGAATCTAATTGAATAGATTTAGGGTTATATTTGGAGCTAATTTTCTTGATTATTTATGACCTAATTAAATACCTAATTGGTAGAACTAGGATAATCTGACATCTAAAATCAATCATAGTTTAATTTAAATTGAACTAAAGACAAAAATCAAGTTGAACTAGGTACAAACGAACCAAATTATATACTATAAATATGTACCTATTAATTTTTACTTCTTCTATAGGGATTCTTGAGGTACTCAAAACTTCTCTCATTTCTGTGATCATAGATTCCGCATCTTCAATGTTAATAACCTCCAGTATGATCTCCAATGAACAATTGAACTTGGTCTCTCCCAATACTACAAACCTAAGGCTCTTTGTCACAACCCTCTTCTCTAGCTACATAATGCACCTTTGTCCTTCCTTCTACCCAACAAACGGTCGATTTTGCTTGATATGGACAAAGATGGTGGCATGTATCAACAATACGAACAATACACATTTTCAAAGTAACCAAAAGACTCAAAAATAACCATATAGCAATTTGCCATAGGTGTTACATGTGTATTTTTTTTATTTTTTAATTTGATCAGATAAGTGCACCTATTGGAATGCATACATATTTTCAAAGTGACCAAAAGCCTCAAAAATAAAGATGTAGCAGCAGTTAAATGGATATTTCTTAATAATTTAAAAATGCACTATAAGAGATCATTAAAATTTATTTACAGTAGCAGTTTTGGGGCAAATTTGCTACATAATAATTTTAAAATCTATCTATCTATATATATATGCACTCTGCAAGTCATTGGAATTCTTACATCCTTTTAAAGTGACCAAAATACTTTAAAATGGTAAATAGAATGTAGCAATTTCAGTCAAATTGTTACATAAATAGAGCAATTTTGAAATTGCTACATGCTTTAACCAAAATTATTATATTTTTACTCTTAATTTATTATTTCAAATACTTTTCTTCTAAACTTACATAATTTTTATCAACTAGCATGACTTGTATGAGCAGGTGAAGGTGGAGAAGTTGGTTTGAAGGCATTCATAGTCAGACACTTTAGATGTGGCACTCTTTGGATGTTTTAGGAAAAATGTGTGTCCCTTGGCATTTTGAACCAAAGGAACACTCTTTTGATTTTTACCTAAATATTATCTATTACTTTGATCTAATGAATATTACTAATAGTATAACAATCTTAAAAAAAATTCTATTCAAGATATAATTATCACATAAGACTTTAGCAAAAAAAAAAAAACCAATTTGAGCTATAATCTCTTTATTTTATCCACGATGCATATCTTCATCGATGTAGTTTGTTGAGTAGCTATGCTTTATGTAGAAATTTCATATCTACCTTTGGTGTTAACTATTCTCACTTTTTTTCAGATGCATAAATTAATCATTAACTTCTAAGAGTATAAGCTTTTGTACTTCAGCATTTTATATGGTCATTTTCCCCTGTTGCACTTCTATTTAAGGCAGGTGTAAATATTGAATTCATTTCTTTATCATGGTAATAGATGCAAGGAGCAAATGGTGAGGTGCATAGTGATAGAACATGTTCAAACACTCTTTTGCAACTAGCATAGGTGCCAAAAAAAACTCTAGGACATCAAAAAGGAAGGAAAGATCCAAGGCAAATAGTGTAATAAAAGAATGCGATAAAGTTGATTTATAAATGGTTGGCAGAAAGCAGAGCGTCCAATTAATAGGATTAAAACTTTGCAACTCTTGACACCTGCTATAGACAAGGAAATGGGAGAACTAAAAGAGAGATATAAAATTGCTAATGGCCACCCGTCATTGCACCAGTAATTTTCTTCCCGGGTAGACATTATCAGTTACGAAAGCTATGGGAACTAATCAACACATGCAATCTCGAGAAAAGCATACCCCGATTACTAAACGAGATAAATCCAAAAAGTACTTCTGAAAAGAGATAATAAGTAGTAGACAGACAAGGTAATATTAAACTAATAGATGCCATGAAAGAAGTTTATTTGGAAGATTAATAATTTACCAGCAAAGCGATTTGCACGATGCATCATTTTCCTGATTGTTCAGCTCTTTCCTTTACCCTTCAGGCTCGATTGCCGATAACCTTCGCCATAATATAGCTGCAGACGGCCGTCGAACCCAGTTGGAAATTGATCATCAGCATTAGGAGGAGTAGCCGAACCTGCCCCAGCGCCGAAGAAGAACTGGAGGTTCGAACCGTCAACCGTGGAAGAGAGCCTCTGTAGGTGGTTTTGACTGTGGCTGTGCTGCTGAGGCAACTGAGCTGATGAATTGGACTGAAGGGTCCCCCTGTTGAAACCCACAAGACCAGAAGACGAAATTGAAAAGTTAAGGTTGTAGTCCCCTGTCGCCGCCACAGCGGAGACGGGGAAGTAATGGTCCTGCGAGAAAGAGAACTGCTGCATCTCTTGGTGGTCGCCGGTGCCTGCAATGTTAAAAGGCAGCATTCCCATGGGAGGGCTGTTCCCCAAGTGAGATTGGCTGGAAAACCCTGAAGGCAGTTGGTGACTCTTCTGAGATTGGGGGAAGAGAACAGCATTGCCAAAGTAATCCGCCGTTGAGACTTGCTTTTGAATGCAGTTGTGACTGGAATGATCGCCAACTGTGGCGACAGCGGTCACGTTATTGTTTCCCCCATGGCGGCTGCCACCGCCAGTGAGAAGCTGCGTGAAAGAGGTCTGAGGGTTCAGGTTCTGGTGGGCGGAGACAACGATGTGGTTTCCATCATCTGTATCCTTCTCTTTATCCTTGGACGCTGTCTCTCGAGCCCGCTCTCGGGCCATGATGAGGCTCTCGGAGCGCGAGAGTGACAAGACCGAGCCTTTGCTGGTGTCCGAGGTACTGCTGCACCCCGATTTGGTCGACGGATGCTGCTTCTGGTGGCCATGGTTGTAGCTGGGCTCCACATCAGGATCCGTCTTCATGGCGTCTTCCCCGTCGAGAAGATGCAATTTCGGGAAGGCGTCGAGGGGAGGTAGCTCATTAATAGCGGCCGCCGCAGCCTTAATCAGCCACTCGATAGCCTTGCTCGGCTGGTCGTAACCGAGGCGATCTTGGAGATCATAGAACTGGATGGCAGTGGAGACGGAAAGGCGCACTCGCCGATCTCGGAGGCCCTTCGCCGTATAGACCTTGCTGTGCCGATCCTTGCCGCCGGTGGCCCGCGAGACCCGGAAGATCCTCGACGACGGGTACTGCTGCCATGGAGGGATGCGGCTAGCGGCGACCCCTCTGCCCTTCTTCTCGCCGTCCTCCTCGTCCTCTTCCTGGTGCTCTTCGTGCCCTATCTTGGTGGCTAGGTTGCCGTTGCCCGCCACCACCCGTGTCCTCTTACAACCTTGGTTATTCTCCTCCACTTCCATCTGGTTCTAGTGTCTCTCTTTGGGCCCAAGATCCGACCTTTACCACTTTCCTGGTCGCTCCTTTATCTCCGCCTCTTAATCTCCTTTCTGGAAAGCGGTGGGCGACTAAGAGCGGAGGTGTGTCAGCTCTGGGCCTTATATGATTTCTGAGAGTCAGCCGAAGGATGTCCTTTAGCAATCAGCACTGGTGGCGAGCTGACAGTTGCAGTAATACTTGCGGGAAAAAAAATGAAACGGAGTGAAAAAGCAAGACCTTTGGACGCTCGAGGTCGCCCTCGTATCCGGCGATCAGCTGTTCCCGGCTTTCTTCTCTCTCTTCCTGCAGCTTGCGGTCACCAGGTGGGCAGAAATCAGCGTCGCCGCCTGCAACACAGTAGTATAGCAGCACAGGCTACAACAAGGGCAGTAAGAATAGTGTAAGCGTAGGCATAAAAGACGAAACAAACGGCAGCGCAAACCTTTAATTTCAGCAGCAGCTTTAAAGCCAAACCCAAATCGAACACGGAAAGAAGACCACAGAAAGAGCAACAGAGCAAAGCAAATCAAATAAAAAACGAAAGCTCACAACAGAATCTGGTTGTCAAATCTCAACAATTACTCTTCGGTATCAATCACGCATCAAAATTTTAGACTTTTCCTCCAAGGAGATCTTACCTCCTTCCGATCTATTGCTGCTGCGCGCAAAACCATCCAGATCTACCACGGACCAAGAAATCCCCACTCAAGCTCGCTTCTAGCTCCCGATTCGAAGCAGCCAAGCTGTGATCAACCTCCGTTCTTCCCGATTGTCCTCCGGACGGCTCGTCACACAAATGCCGCTCTCTACTCACTCCGGACGAGACCAAAACCGTCCTTTCCCAGGCTAATACACCCGCTTTAGACAATATTCCTCCATTTCCGTACCTCGATCTCCTCCTCTCCGCAATATCCCCAGTGCCCGAGAAACGCAACTGCGATTGGGTGTAAGGTACAGCGAGGATCTAAGCTCGCAAAGTCGCAGAAGCCGTGGGGAATCGCGCTTATTTCCTCGCTAAATCCTTAGTTTAATCCACCCGAGAAAAGAGACGACGGAAGTCGATCGAGAAGCGAGAGCTCGCGTTCCGAAACCCTAGTTGTTCCCATCCGAGCGATGCCCGAGCTTATCGGGAAACCTAGCAATCACTCCGCCATTTTTATAAAGCGAACTCCCTCCTCCACCACCCGTCCTCTCCCAGTCACCACCCACCCACTCCTCCACTCCCCTTCCGCCACGTCTCCAAACTATCCAACTCCCCCAAACGCGCCTCCTTCTCATTGGTCAGCGTCACGCCTCGCCGTCTCCTTCCTAACAGCGCGAAACTTTCCGATAACCAAGAGTTTTCCCTTCGTCCTTTTTATTGGACTTCTCCCAGTAACTCGACGACTCTATTCCTGCACTTCTACCCCTCCCCACCAGCCACCCACCCACTGCTTCTTGTACATTCATGTTGCAGGCAGGTACACTAGCGAGTACGGATCACTCGGGTTAATGACAGGTAAGATTTCTCTGACATCTCTAAAGTATCTCAAATGTAAGATTTTTAAACACTTTTTGAAATTAAAAAGTAAAAAAAAAAAAAACTCGAATGATTGTGAACATGAAATTTGAAGTTTTTAGGTACAGATATATGTGAAATTAAAAAATTGAATAAAAAAACTCATATTATTGTGAACATGATATTTGAAGTTTTTAATTTTAACTCAAATTTATTTTTCTCTCTCGAAATTAATAATATAAATAGGGATAAAAATTAATTAATAATAAAGTTTAAAGTTTGTAAGGAGATTTTTTGATTATAAAAATAATAGTAAATTTTTATGTTTTTGATATGATATATTAAAAATTATAAAAAAAACATTTAAAACTTTAATCATCTCTATGTAAATTTTTTAGAGAGGTTTGTGAAATAAAAAAGTTAACAAAAAAAATTAATCTTTGTAAATATAAAATTTGAGGTTTATAATTTAAAAGCAATAATAAAATTTTAAATAAAACTGATGTAATATGTATAAAATCATGTAATTGTATGTTATAAATTAAACTATAAAAAAATTATTTAGAGTTGAATCATCGAAATGTTTTTATAAATTTTTATATTATTGGAGTGATATATTAAAATCATAAAAAACACTTATTTAAGTTTATTAAAAAGTTTTTTACTGAACTCCTTAATTTCTTGTTGATATGTCATTAAAAATATGTAGCTGGTTTTGAAATTTCAAATCCGTTTTTAATCTCTCTCTGCTTTTTTGGTGGGCCAAAAAAAACTTTCTTTTGCATTGAAGATGCCCTATCTAAAAATTTGAAAAAACAATCTATTATAAGTGTCAAATTTGAGATTTATAATTTAAGAATAAAATTTATTTGAATTAGAATTATTAAAGATATTTTAATAATTTTTTATATTATTAATGTGATATATTAAAATCATTAAAAAAATTATTTAAAATTTTAATCACGAAGATACTCTTACTTTTCGTTGACACATCAATCAAAAGAAAATAAAAAAAAGTCACAAAAAACTCTCATCGAAAATGAGCTTATACTCTCAGATAAATACACTTAATTCTTTAAAAATAATAATTAAACAGATTATATAATATTAAATCTAGAATGACTGATCCGATCTCATACAAATTTTTCATCGGGCTTCAAAATAAATAAAAAAATACTAATAAAGATCAATTTAAATAGCTAACATTTTTAGGTTCACTTTTCATTAATTTCTTTATATATATATAATACATCGTAATTGATATTTAAATTTTAAATTCTTTAATTATTTTTAATCTAATTATTAGATCATTGTCTCTAGAATAAATATACTGTATTATAGGAATATAAATGAGGTGTTATTTTAATATAATATATATGGAAATGAATTACTTTATGGATCCATTGAAGCTTCTTCACCATCCCTGTGAATGTTCTTTCTTCTGCAG